>PVKM010004428.1:0-52238 GCA_004027735.1 Carollia perspicillata
CTCAAAGCATGGCCACAGCTATTTAACATATCCATGAAACCAGTTAAAGGCTATAGATACGTCAAATGACCATGCCAGAGGTTAGCTGCAAAGCTGTTGCTATGCAAAACAGCTCTCAAAGGCCCTGCTCCATGTGTCCCCTTCTCCCAACTCACACCTGTGGGGGAAGGGGTGAGGACATCTTAATATTTCCTGGACACCTTGAGTTCTGGACCCCATTCCAAATCCCTTTTTGGGGCCCCCCTCTTGGCTGCACCCTGTATCAGAATGATGTGATCTGACTCGCATTAGCTGGAGTTGTCTCTTTTCCCGGCTATAAACAGCTCCAGGCCCTTCCAGTGTTTCCTCACATGTCCTTGGTCTCATCCCCTTCCCCAGCCTTCTAACTCCCTCCTGGACACACTGTCGAGTTTGTGGCCCTCTTCAAATGTGTGTCCCAGAATCTGGGCAGTGGGGTGTGGGGCCACTGCTTTACTCGATGGTTTCTGATATCCTTTTAACATTGGCATGTTTAGGAATAAAATAATGAACAGAGTTCAAAAAATCAGCACCACAGAGCAAAGAGTTCCATTCATTTTAATATGCTAGATAGAATACTTTGGACAAATTTACTGAGGCCCTTTGTCATTACTCCTGGAAACCTGTAAGAGGTTAACCGATATTATGAGTTTTATTTTCTACTTATTTTTATTGATTGAATCTTTATTGTATTTTTTCCAGTAGCATTTTGACCCCTTATACACCTCCCCCCAGCAATCACCACACTGCTGTCCATGTCCATGAGTCCCTTTACCTTTTTGCTTGATCCCTCCACCCCTTACCCTCCCCGCCACAGCTGTCACCCTGCTCTCCGTGTATGAATCTGTCCTCATTTTCCTCGTTAGTTCAGTTTTTTCATTAGATTCCACATATGAGTGAAATCGTATGGTATCTGTCTTTCTCTGACTGGCTTACTTCACTTAGCATCATGTTCTCCGAGTCCATCCCTATTGTAGCAAAGGGTAAAATTTTCTTTTTCTTTTTTTTTACGGCTGAGTAGTATTCCATTTTGTAAATGTCCCATAGTTGTTTTACCCAATCATCTACTGAAGGACACTTGGGCTGTTCCATATTTTGATGATTGTAAATAACACTGCAGTAGTCATTAGTTTGAGTCAAACAGACCTGGGTCTTATTCTTGGCTTCACAAACTACCAGCTGTGTGAACTTGAATAAATGAGACCTTTTCTAAGCCTCCACATCTTCATCTGTAAAACGAGAGATACAATCTGCAACTTGTGGGGGTTAGCAATGATGTGTACAAAGTTTCTCTGTCAAGTGCCTGGCCTGGGTAGGACCTGCCCAGGTAGTACACAATCAGTGATTATTGTGGCTTGTAACACTGTGGCAGTGTAACACTGGCACACAGGCAGCCTCGCTTTGGATCCTTGGTAGCTGTGGACACCGTCATGGGAGAGAATACAGTCAGCAGCTCAGAAAGTAAAAACCTGTGCCCCTCATGCCTCTTCCACTGAGCACTGTGAGTGTCTGTCGCTTACTGGACCTGAGGGTTCCAGAAAGGCAAGTGCTGTCAGCATCCAGGCTCAAGGTCTAATGTCCCACCCTAGTGGAAGGCAGAAATGGAGACTTGAAGGATAATGGGTTTCTTTGACCAGAAATTGGAAGTGCCTGGAGCCAGAAGACCCTGAGCCAGCTGTACCTGGAAGATCAGGCTAAGGTCTGAGCTGCATCATCAAGATTAAAACCACCAACCAGATAAGTAGTCCACAGTGGGCAGGAGAAGCCCAGGTGCAAAGGGAGGAGGAAAATGAGGAACAGTGGGAGCAAAGAAAAGAGTGGGAAGGAAATACCCGTGTCTGGTACTTGGTGCTTTTATCAGTTCACAACAGCTTTTTGTGCCGGTGAGTGAGCTGTGTCTGCTTGCAGGGTGCAAACAAAGGACTCACCAAAATGCTTTCTTCTCCATCCCTACCTTGAGGGCTACTTTCAAAGCAGCCCAGCCTTAAAGCCAGGCATTTGAAGAGTATTTATAATGCTACCTCCGGGGCTGGGCTCAGTGGTAGGCCAGTCTGAAGAGAGACTCTACTTAACTGGAAGTTAAAAAAAAAATGGCTTGGGTCGAGGACTACAACTGTTTCTCTGGGTATTAATGGGATTTCTACAGTTTGCATAGTTCGTGCAATTATACACTTTATGACTATATTTTTTCAAAAATCTATTATTTGAGCACTTTTATGTGCACCATATTTTGCTATCAAAGACAAAGATATTTTCTTATTAATGTTTGAATACAGTTGTCTTCATTGTCCCACCACCACTTTCCCCGCCCTACTTACCCCCACCTCCTACCCTGGATCCTACCCCCCTTTGGCTTTGTCCATGGGTCCTTGATACATGTTCATTTACGACCCCTTCCCTTTTTCCCCACATTATTTCCCTCTTCCCTCCTGTCTGCTTCCTGTCCGTTTGTTCTTAATTTCAATGACAAAGACAAAGGTAAAATTTTAAAATGGTTAGGGGCAGGCCTGTGCTGGCAGCTGCCGGAGTGTAAACCAGGCAAGTCCTTGAGAGCCTAATAGGTCTGTCCCAGGCCTAAGCATGCTTTGTCCCCTGCTAAATGGAGCCAGTGATGCCCACTCAGCTTCCCTCTAAGCAATCCTATGCTCCAGCACAGACCATCGGATCGTTAAGTGAAGTACAGGAGAGATGTCAAAGTACTTTTTCAAAATACTAAAAGGCTACAGAAATGCAAGGCCAAATGCTTCCCCCCAGGGACGTCTGCCCTTGTGAGCTCCTCTCAGTCACAAGGCCAGGGCCCTGTGAAAAGCCATTGGCACCTGCTGATAGGGGACTCAAGAGTTGGAAAATTTTACTTTAAGGTAAATAGTTATAAGCCCAGTAAGTAATGCATATGTTAAAGCTTTTGTTTCAGAAACTACAGATAAATAAGTCCCATCTTGGCTCCTAGGAGAAACAGCTGACCTCCTGGGGCACTGCTAAAGACCACCACCTGGGGACAAGTGGCGATATCTGGGCCATTGTGTTCCAGGGAGAGACAGACGACCACCTGCCCCTGGGAACAGCTAACTGCCCAGGATAAGAATGCTGCAGTTTCTTTATCTAATTTTCCCTGAATTTCAAAACCTTTCACCGCACTGTCTTCTCCGTTCTAAAACAGCTGGCTTGGAAGGAAAATGTAACACAGTCTGTTAGGGTGTGAACCTGCCATCTTCTCAGATCACCCACCATCTGAATAAAGCCCCCATAAAGATTCAATCCTTGTCTCTGCTTATTGGGTTTGGTAGTCACAGGCCCCACAAACGCCGGTGTCTTTTCCAGTTTCACTGCTAGCAGTCAGATCCTACACTGCGACAGGTCAGTCATTAGACATAGTGGCTTTAGAGAATGATTGATTGATTGGTTGATTGATTGATTTATAGAGAGGAAGAAAAACATCAATGTGTAGTTGCTTCTCGCCAACCCTGCACTGGAGACTTGGTCCACAACCTAGCTATGTGCCCAGATTGGGAATTGAACTGGCAACATTTTGGTTGGCAGGCCCACGCTCAATCTACTGAGCCACATGAGCCAGGGCCCCCTCCTTTCTTCATAACCTCAACTCCTCAGTTTGAATTTCTCTGTCTCAGTCTCTCAATTATTTGATCTCTCTCTCTCATTTTTAATATCAAGGTTGAACTAGATCCTGGCTTGAGCAGAGGAACAGACAAAGTACAAGTGGCCTCATGTGGCTTCCTCCACAGCTGGTTATGTTCATGGCAGCCACTATTCAGGGTAATTTCGGGCAGCTGGTAGAAATAGTCTCTGGCATCCCAGCTCCTGTCTCATGAATCAGGCAATATCTTCTGCGTAGCCCAAGATGGAGCCAAGCTTCAGTGAATAGAATTCAATAGCAAGAAGAGTGTCTACTTGCTCTGGCAATTACATCAGAAACCTGCCTGGTTTTGGCTTGCCCATGACCATGTGACCTTGGGCATTCCCCTCACTTATCTGGGCCCCAGCTTCCTCATCCATAAGGTAAGAATATGAACTCCTACTCTGTCTCCCTCTTGTGAGATGGAGATAAAAAGTATTTGGAAAACTGTAAAACAAGGTGCCAAAATAGTTGTCATTATTTCTGGCATTGTCTGTGCAGCTTGGATTCTTCATGAGAAGGCTCGATCTTCAAGTTGGCAAACAGCTACCTGCCATCAGGCTAAGTCTGGGATCATGTGCTAAGTGCCACAGGGCATGTGCAGTAGTGCTGTACTATAGCCAGCTTGTACCAGCTCATAAGACCCAGTTGTACTCATGTCTTCCCAACTCCACAGTCAGTGTGACATCACACTGATAATTGGCAATGGTAAAAGTCATTTCTGCCACGGAAATCAGCAAGCACAGCAAAGCCAGGCCTCTTTGTTTTTCAGAGATCCAGCTCTGTTTCCGCCAGAAAGGAGCTGCCAGTCTAGCAGTGCTGTGTGTGTGCATGTGTACATATACATTTATTCTCTGGGAAAGTGGTATGGTGGGTGAACAGGCACATAACTACAATAGATGAAAGTACTAAGCTGAACCACATAATATTGCTGTTTGTGCCAGTCGAAATTAGCTGAGCATTGGCAATTTCATATGGTTTAACATAACAGAATGTCATGGATAGCAGAGGAGAGTACCTGGAATGAAAGAAGCTTTCCCAAAGCTCCTCAGGTGACCTGAGGCTGAGCTGCAGTTAAGCCGCAGAGCAGGCAATGGAGTTCTTTGCTAATTAACCCTGATGGCTTCATCACCTCTTTATTTTTTTATTGTTTTATTTATTTATTTTTAGAGAGGGGTGAGGGAGAAGAAGAAGGAGAGACACATCAATGTGCAAGGGATGACCTGAAACCCAGGCATGTGCCCGCCCTGACTGGGAATCAGACCGGTGACCCTTAAGTCTGTAGGCTAGTGCTCAATCCAGCCAGGGCTTCATCACTTTTTTATTGTCCTCTGATTCGTTGTCAACATGGACAAGTCTCTGATGGGAGAACCTCAGTACTAATGGGGTAAGATAAGCACAGGCATTTTGTGTCATTGTGTCCTTTAAGTTCAAGGTTGGAATTCAGGCCATATCCTTACACCACAGCCTCTTTGGCCCAACACCCACTTTCTGTCTCTCTCCTCTCCCTCTCCTTCTCTCTACCCTGCTCTCACAATTCTGCCTGCATCTTGCATTTTAAGAGTGCCAGAAATTAGAGCATGTTCAGAGGGGAGCAAAGGAAAATGATTATAACAGTTGGAAATAGGATCTATGAGGAAAGGTAAAAGGAATTTTGCCTTGAGGAAAAAAAAATGTGCCTGTCAACAGAATAATAGTCTTCATGTCCCAAAAGACTGGTGTACAGATGATGCTATACTGCTTCTTTCCATTTTCTGAAGCCAGAATAAGTCAACATTTCACTTAATGGCATTAGCAGCCAACTAGGCTCCTAGATGTCTTTAACCGTTGGCATTTTAAATATGATGTGTCTTGGTGTGGGCCTCCTTGGGTTTATCTTGTTTGGAATGCTCTGAACTTCCTGTGCATGCATGTCTATCTCCTTCACCAGATTAAGGGAGTTTTCTTTCATTATTTTTCAAATAGGTTTTCAATGCCTTACTCTCTCTCTTCTCCTTCCGGCACCATCATGAAGCGAATGTTGGTATGCTTGAAGTTGTCCCAGAGGCTCCTTACAGTATCCTCACCGTTTTGGATTCTTTTATCTTTATGCTGTTCTGATTGGGTGTTCTCTGCTCTGTATCCTTAAATTCACTGATTTGATCCTCTGCTTCATGTACTCTGTTGTTGATTCCATGTAATGTAGTCCTTATTTCAGTTCTTGTATTCTTCATTTCTGGCTGGTTTATTTTTATGTTTTCTATCTCTATTTTTATGTTTTCTATCTTTTTGTTGAAGTTCTCACTGAGTACATGTACTCTTCCCTTACCTTAATTGAGCATCCTTATAACCAGTGTTTTGAACTCTGCATCTAGTAGCTTGCTTGTCTCCATTTTGTTTAGTTCTTACATATGTGTGTGTGTGTGTGTGTGTGTGTATTTAAAGATTTTATTTTTAGAGAGAGGGGAAGGGAGAGAGGAAGAGAGGGAGAGAAACATCCATGTGTGCTTACCTCTCATGTGCCCCCACTGGGGACCTGGCCCACAACCCAGGCATGTGCTCTGAGTGGGAATTGAACCAGTGACCTTTTGGTTCACAGGCCAGCACTCAATCCACTGAGCCACACCAGACAGGGCCATTTTGTTTAGCTCTTTTTCTGGACTGTTGTTCTGTTCTTTCATTTGGACCATATTTCTTTGTCTCCTCATTTTGGCAGCCTCCTTGTGTTTGTTTCTATGTATTAAGTAGTGCTGCTTTGAGTCCGTGTATTGGTAGTGTGGCCTAATGTAGTCAGTGTCCTGTAAGGTCCAGTGCCACAGCCTCCCCTATCACCCAAGATGGGTACTCCAGGTGTGTCCTTCAAGTGGGCCGTATGCACCCTCCTCTGGTAGTTGAGCCTTGATTGTTGATCTGAATAACACTGCAAACACTTTGAAAACATTAGAGTCATGGCCTACAGAAGCAGGTTAGAATTTGTGGCCTTAACCTAATGCAGCAGATTGCCTCATAAAATGTTTAAAAATTAGAATTCACCATACAAGGTAACCAAGACACATACTATCATATGATAATATTGGAAATGTTCAGGTGTAATAAAAAATTACCTGACATAAGAAACAAGTAAACCTCACAAGTCATTAAAAAAAAGAAAATCAAGAGCTTCCAGTACTCAGATGACATGGATGTTGGAATTATCAAGACGTTTCAAACAATGGTCTTGCCAGTGTGGCTCAGTTGCATGGGCATTGTCCCACAAAGTGAAAGGTCACCGGCTCTATTTCTAGTCATGGCACGTGCCTGGGTTGCGTGTTTAGTACCCAGTTGGGGCACATATGAGAAGCAACCAATCGATGTTTCTCCCCCTCTTTCTCCCTCCCTTCCCCTCTCTCTAGTAATAAATAAAATATTTTTTAAAAATGTTTAGCCCTGGCTGGTGTGGCTCAGTGGATTGAGCACTGGACTCCACACCAAAGGGTCGCTGGTTCGATTCCCAGTCAGGGCACATGCCTGGGTTGCAGGCCAGGTCCCCAGTAGGGGGCGCATGAGAGGCAACCGCACATTGATGTTTTTCTCCCTCTCTTTCTCCCTCCCTTCCCCTCTGTCTAAAAATGAATAAGTAAAATCTTTTTAAAAAGATTAAAACAACTATTACAACTATACTGCAAGAAATAAGAACATTCCTAAAATCACTGGAAAGATTAAACGTTTTCAGCAGGAAAATACAGAATATAAAAAAGAATCAAATAGAAATTTTACTCATTCCATGTGGTGCGCCTGTCTATTCCCCTGCACCTGGTTAAGTTTCATCCTTCAGCACTTGGCTGAGACAACACTTCCTGTAGAATGCCTCACTGAACACTGTTTTAGTCTACTTGACTGTACTTCCTTTGTGCTTCCCCAGCAACTGTGTTCACCGTCTATAACTGCACTGTACGTCAACTACTCTGGGGTCTCTTTTCCCCCAAAGACAGCAGCATTCTCTATATACAGGGCACTATGTGGAGACCCTTAAACAAGCAGATGTTCCTGCTGTCAGCTGTGACCCACTCTTTTCCCCTTGCACTCCTTGGCTCCTGGCTTTCAGCCACATGTGCATGGTTTGGGTTTGAGATTCAGGATTTTTAGGCCCAAATCCCTGATGTCCAGAAAGGTGATAAAAGATGGATGGGTGAATATGAACATCACAGCATGATTTGCATCTATTCTGAGGGGAAAGGCTTCTGATAACCTTTTTTTTTCCCTGTGGCCAAGCAATTGGACGGCAAACTCCAGGGCTCTGAGAGGTATGGAAAGAGTTTTCCAGCTGTTCCTTAATGTGATGCAGGGCTTTCTGTTTTGCATTCTTGGGTGTTTGGTTGCTGTGGATTTTCCAGTGTTGCTTTTCTCACGAGGCCTATGCATCCGCTGCAGTGTATATTTTTATGTGCACATGTTCCTGCTACATTGATGAAGGTGCCAGATATCAGTCAGGATGCAATGTTCCATGGGTATTCCTTGCCTCAGCAGGGAAGATGGAATTGCTGCACATCACTCACCAAGGGCAGGAGATCAGCATTTTCGTGAAAGGCACGAGAGATTCGCGCGCTTTCTGTCTCTCCCTTTCTCTCTCCCCCCACCCGCACACACACACATACACACATACACGCACATGCATGCACATGTTAGCACCCTCCCCCCCAGAAAAAAAGGATGACAAATTCATGAGATTACAAACTATGGTCCTATCTTCACAATTTACTAACTTTTGGAATTCTCTCTTATTTTTTTTTCAGGAGGGGAAGCTTCCCCATCTAAATTATGGAAGGGCTTAGACAAGGTGGTTTCTAAGGCCCTTGCGAGACTTAGAGACTGCTTCTCCTTAAAATAATGAAGTGAGGAGGTGGCACACAGTGGGAATGATCAAGGGAAATATTCAGGCGCACATATGTGGTGGAGCTGTATATCTGTATTTTTTTCTTCTTCCAGATGTTTCTTTCTAATGAATTGACCATTACCTTTTCTAAGTTTTGAATTCACCAACAGACCACAGAAAGACATTGCTTTACGCTCCTGCTTGAAACCAGCAGCTTCAGCAAATTGCTGGCCTTGATTCAGGGCCAATATATCTGTATTTTAAAAGGTCCCCCAAATAATCTGATGCAGATGGCTGATGTGAAATCGGGCCATGCTGGGGTAAAATTTTCCTTCCTCCCTTCCTTCCTTTTGAGCATGCCCCTCTTTGCCCAGTCCCTCATCTTCAGCACAGTCCTGTGCACCTAGAAAACTCCCTGTGCCTATGATCCAATGGAGGGTCCGGGAACAGTGATCTGGATTTCTCTCCCTCTTGGGAAAGTGCCAACAAGATCACTCTTTTCTATGTGCTTTCTCCCTAGATATCCATATCTCCTAAACCTCTAGCCTAAACTTGCTTTGTCCAGTCCCCTCAAGCTCATGACGTGTCCAAAATATGACTCACCTGGCTTCCCACAGATCCTGTAACTGAACGTCTAAAATGGAACGCATTATTCTTCCCATCAGCACCCCCGCATTCCAACTGGACCAACCCTTTCTCTCCTAAATGGCGCTACCATTACCGCAGAATTACTGCTTTAGTTTTCATCCGCAATTGAGAGATTGCATGTCAAAATCGGATTTCCCTCATTCCTAGGTGACATTTATTGACCAGAACTGGGCAGCAAGCCACTGGTTTTTGGGCAAAATTTACATCTCGGTTGTCACAGTTCTTCACCAGTCTGTTTTCTTGCACCTGACCCATTTCATTCGTGTGTGCCATCTGCCTGGCCCCCACATGCATCTGGACTCGCAACCACAGTTTAGTGGTAAATTGTGAAACCTTAATCTCTGCTGCTGCTATCACCCAAATCCATTCTTAGATGGGGTCTATGGTGTGCTTGGACTTCTGTTTTCCTGCTTTTAAACTAGATATAACTTACAGTGTGCCTTGAGCAGCAGATACAGTCTGTTCACTTTTTCATGACCAAGGAGGGTCACTCCACTTCTACTTCTTTGACCTTATTTTCATTTTCTCTCTACAGACATCCTCCCAGCCACACCAACCTCTTTTTTTCCCCCTGTATCTCTAGGAAAACAGTGTTCATGTTAACTATCACACGTTGTTCTCTTCTCTGAAGCTCTTCAGATTCTCCAGCTACTGAACCCCTTCTCAGTTGTGAAGGCCAGCTCGTATGCCGCTTTCGTGAAGTGTTCCTTGAGGACCATACCAGCTAGCTTGCCTTCTTCTGTACCACATCTCAGGTATTGCATTAATCTCCCTGTATGACAACAACCACTTTATGTTTCCTTTTTTAAAATATTTTATTTATTTATTTTTAGAAAGGGGAAGGGAGGGAGGAAGAAATGGAAAGAAACACCAATGTGTGGTTGCCTCTCACGTGTCTCCTACTGGGGACCTGGCCTGCAACCCATGCATGTGCCCTGAACTGGGAATTGAACCAGAGACCCTTTGGTTCGCAGGCCAGCATTCAGTCCACTGAGCCACACCAGCTAGGGCCACTTTATGTGTTTTTTTTTTTTCTTGCACTAAATTGGCATCTCTTTGCCGGCAGAGCCCTGCTTAATCCAATGCTCAAGAAATATTTTATTGAGTGTATCTCCTCACTGATTCCTCTGTGAGGAATGTCTTTTATCTTACAATTAAAGGTGGGTGGCGGGGATGAGAAATTAATGGTGGCCTTGGACATGTCCCTTTATTTCCGGTAAAGGCTGGTATGTGGAGGAGGGAGGAGACACGTTTGTCTCATTTCCAGAGAGCAGACCTCAGCGCAAGTGATACAGAGGAAAATTTCAGCCTCATCTAATGAGCATTTGTGTACTAAGGCAAGCTGTCTAACAAAGGACCAGCAGTCAAGCTGGCGTGAATAAAACCTTGTCTGTAGCCCATGAGGGGCTGAATGATCACTTGTCAGAGACGCTGTGAAGGGAATGCTGAATGCCGTATTGTGGAATGAGAGGTTGTGTCAATAGCTGTAGGGTGAGGTGGAGGCAGGGCATTGTTTGTGACACGGTTAGAAGTCGCATGAGATAACCTCGAAAATCCCTTCTGACTCTGTTTCTCCAGGTCTCAATTTCCTCCCCTTTGCCCTCTCGGGATGTGTCAATGGCTGTGGGGTGAGGTGGAGGAAGGGCATTGTTTGAGACAGGGTTAGAGGCTTCATGAGATAACCTCCAAAAGCCCTTCTGACTCTACAGGGCTCTAGGTCTCAAATCTCCACCTTTGTCCTGAGTAGTCAAATTCCTGTCCCTCCCCAGCACACAGTTGCTATGAGAACAGATAGCTACAAAATTCCTTAGACTCAATTGGATGATACTTGTCAATTAGTAGGTTAATCAATCACCTTTGGTAAATATTAAGTATTACTCACATGTGATATTTCCTCAGTTACACTGTCAGTTTTCTGTGGGCAGAAACCACAACTTAAAAAAATTCATTTGAATCTTGCTCATGCATTCAAAATACTTGTTGGGCACCCACTATGTTCTTAGTATGACACACAGAAGTCCCCACTCCCCCAGAGTTTTCAAATCAGGCGTCTGCTGAGACTCATGGTGCTTAGCATGGGATATGGCCACACAGAACTGCTGGGGTATGTGGCTGGGTGTTGCATTGATCTCTGGCTCCAGACCCCACATATTGCCTTGCACATGGTGCATGTTTAACAAGCCTGCTGAGTAAAGGGACCTTACAAAGCCAATATACATCACACCGTAGGAACTAAGATTAACTTGTAGTGAAACTAATCTGAATTGTGGAATTTTGGGGAACCAATATTATTTGATGTTAGTACATGCAACAGCATAAATTATCTCTGACCACAGTGTGGCCCTGCATTAATGATTAAGGACTCTTTCTTGCACATTAAGTACATGCAAATGGATGCAGATCTGATAGATAGAAAACTCAAGGCCACTGCTGTGTTTTCTCTTATGTGAATTATCAGTTTCCTTGCAATTCAACCTTGAAAGTTCATCTGCTGAACAAACACGTTACTCATACACTGTGAAAGTCCATTTCTGTTGACACTCAGTTAAGGATGCTTCGCTCGACATGCGAGCCCAGTGTGGAGAGACTACATAGGTCAGGAGGTTAAGAATATGGCCGAGCTGCCCACACTGTTCGACAACTTGCTAGGTGTGCGACCTTGAACAAGTCACTGAACCTCTCTGTGTCTCAGTTTCCTTATGGACACAGGGAGATAATGATGCTGATGACGACAGCACCTACTTCCTGGGTTATAATGAGGATTGAATGAGTTCATGTATGTGGGGCACTTAGCACAGTGCCTGGCACAGAATAAGTTCCAGGTAAGTAAGAGTGTTTGTTTGTTTATTTTTAAAGGTTTTATTTATTTATTTATTTTTAGAGAGAAGGGAAAGGAGAAAGAGAGGGAGAGAAACATCAAGGTGTGCTTGCTTCTTGTGTGCCCCCTACCAGGGACGACCTGGCCCACAACCCAGACATGGGCCCCAACTGGGAATTGAACCAGTAACCGTTTGGCTCACAGGCCAGAGCTCAATCCACTGACCAACACCAGCCAGGGCTATTTATTTATTTATTTGTTGTTGTTATATATGGTTGCTATAGATGTGTCGTCTGTTGGAGGGCCACAGGTGGGTCGTCATTATCACTCCAGGAGGAAGGGAACAGTAAAACAGTTCCTGGAAAATGCCAGCTCCTAGCACAAGCAGGAACTGGATACCCTCTGAGTTGATGGGATGAAATTTACTGCAAACCCTTTCCAGGTTCCAGTCCTTGTGCTACCTTCTCTCTTTCATCCTTCCTAATGTTGTCACTCCTCTGCACTTAGATGTGCAGTTTGGCAAGAACAGCTTGGCCAGGGAATTCCACGGCTTGTAGCACCTGCCTGAAAGTAATAACTGATGAGGATGAGTGGGAGGTTATTAGACAGGCCTCTGCTCTGTCTTAAGGGCACAGTATCTTCTGGGCTTAATATAGGCCAAGGGGGAATGTGGGTCTGGGCTGGGGGCTGGGCCAGGCACCTTAGACTTACTGAACAACAGTGTTTCATGGGGTTTCCAGTCAGAAGTACTAAGGTAAACAGTTCCAAGCTGAGTTACCAAGTGAGAACAGATCAAAGGAGAAAAGAGAGGCAAGCAGGTTGAGGTCTGAGAAGAGCAGTGGAAGTTCATTTCAGAGAAGGTGATTGGAATGGAAAGCATTCTCGGTCCCTAGGGCCTGAGCAGGGGCACACCCACAATGCTACAAGGCGTAACCTGTCTAGGAAACTTCTGGTTTCTCTACATGCCTCTGAGTATCAATATTATGTGCCTGAGAGTGCTATAAAATAATAAAGATCTGCCCTGGCTGGTGTAGCTCAGTGGATTGAGTATAGGCTTGTGAACGGAAGGATCATGGTTTGATTCCCAGTCAGGGCACATGCCTGGGTTGCAGGCCATTTCCCAGCAGGGGACACACAAGAGGCAACCATACATTGATATTTCTCTTCTTAACCCTTCCCCTCTAAAGATAAATAAATAAAATCTTTTAAAAATAAAATAAAATAATAATAAACATATCTGGAAAAGACCATTATGAAGTATTTATCTCTCAGTAGGAATTCATTTATCAAATCATACAGCTAGGCAACAGAGCCATGTGCGGACAGAACACAGGCTAGGCCAGATTTGCAGAGGCACGGAGAACAGACAAGGGTGATGGTAGCACAGGGGGTTTTCCCCAGAAGGCAGACCTGTGTGTGATTCCACAGCAATATAGGTTTTTTGGACCCTGGAGTGGCTGCAGGGGGTATGCCATGACAAGGGCAGAGGCCACAGAAAAAGGATGTTAGAAAGTATTGAATATCAGTAATAAAAATAGCTAAGACTCCCTGACTGCTCTACCATGTCCTTACTTCTATGAAATATTCTTAGTCTTTCCATTTTATGGATGAAAATTGAGGCTTAGGAAGGCAAAGCAAGCTGCCCAAGGACACAATAGTTAGTGGGCCATAGAGTCCATATTGGAACCCAAAACTGAACAATTTCAGGTCCCAAGCTTGTCACTCCTGTTGTATGACCTGCTCCCTCCTCTTAAGGTCTATCTCATCTTGGCGTGCACTTGTGAGAGTCCACCTTCTCTTTCAAGAAATCTAGCCTGGTCCACCTCCGACACCCTTTTCATGTTTCTTCTGTCAGTTCTGTAACACTCCTAGGCTGTTTTTTCTAGTACTTCTAGTGGTAACAAGCTGCTGTCTTGTTTTGCTTGATGCATTTGTTAATGCAGTATATGTTTGTGTGTGTGAGAGTGGGGGGTGGTGAGAAACAGAGACAGAGACAGAGAAACGGAGCAAACCAGGGGAACCTTGAGGACAAGAAGCTGCATGTTTGCCCCCTGCCTGTAATACGGCTCCATCTGAGCGGGGCACCGAGGGCTAACCCATAAATGGAACCCTACTCTTTTAGACAAGATGGTCAGGGAAGGCCTCTCTGAGGAGGCAATGCATGCACAGAGGCTTAAATGAACTGCAAGAATGAGCCACGTGCATGGTCTTATGCAAAAATGTTGCTCCCAATAAACAAGTCTAAGAATGTCTACCTGGGCTGAGAGGTCATCTTTTCACTAGATCTTATCCCCAGGCTTAGGGCTTTTGAACTCTTAGAGTTTAGTGGAGCTTACGCAGAGGCCCCACAAGATCTCCATGCCCACTTCATCCAGGGCAGGTCTATTCTGGATTGCTTTATGTGTTTATGCTCTGAGTCTGGCTACACTTGCCTGGGCCTGTACCAGCTCTCTGTTCACTCAGACCCTCACTATATCTTTAGACCGTTCTTCCCCTGCTTCCATTCCACATTCTAGATCCCGCCCCTCAAATACCTGTCCTCAAGAAACAGCCCAACTTCATCCTTACCTTGCTAGAAACAAAATTCCATACTTTCTCCCCTCCCAGCAGGGTAAAAGCCAGTGGGGCTTATGAGGCCCATGCTGGTGTGACCTATCACTCTGGCCTGGGCCTGACTCGCCAGCCATACTGACAGAGCTGTAATTTTCCAAATGGCCCACATCTTTTAGGGCTTCTGCATACTCTTGCAGCCCTGTGCTCTAAAACCAGCCATTGTTCTTTGCCCTTTAAGACCCAGCTGCAGCCCTGGCTGATGCGGCTCAGTGCATTGAATGCCGGCCTGTGAACCACAGGGTTGCCGGTTCAATTCCCAGTCGGAGCACATGCTGGGTTGCAGGCCAGGTCCCCAGTAGGGGGTGAGTGAGAGGTAACCACACATTGATGTTTCTCTCCCTCTCTTTCTCCCTCCCTTCCCCTCTCTAGAAATAAATAAAAACTTTCCAAAAAAGAACCATCTGCAGTGTTGTCTTCTCTGTTAGACATTCATCAACACTATCCCCTGAAATCTTGGTCTCTCACTTATCTTGCCACGATCATACCTTGCAAAAATGTATGTTAGGATACTTTTCACACTGAATTATACTTTATTTATTTATTTCTCTATCTTTCTTCTTCAGTACACAGAACTCTGAAGTCTAGGGCACTTGCCTTATATATTTGAATCCCCAGGAACCTTGTGGGTATGCAACTACAAGAGCCAACTTTTACTTACAAGTACTTATTATATGTCAGGCACCATTCCAAATGCTTTAAATAGACTGACATGTTTACTTTTCCAATCAGCCATATGAGGTAAATACTATTAGCTCTAATTTCCAGATGAGAAAACCAAGGCACAGAGAGATTAAGTAACTGGCCTAACATCACACAGCCAGAAAGTAAGAAAGCTAGGAATCAAACCCAGGAAGTTCGGCTCCAAAGTTAGTTTTTAACCCATGAACCTATCCTAGATAAGCAGCAGATGGGCATACAGGTAGACAGACTGATGTACACAGTTGGGGAGCTAGACAGAAGGAGGATTAATGGTCAGGTAAATGGGTGGATAGATAGTCTCAAAGAGATAGTTGAGGTAACTAACTGAGGCTTAGAAAGGATAACTAAACTGTTCATGCCACATGGTTAATATAGGTTCTGCCTAGAATCACTACTTAGATCGTACTGTAGTAGAAATTTAAAAGTATAGATAGAGATTGAAGCTGGCACTCTGCATCAGTCTCCGATGGCTCCCTGCTGGCTTCCTGGCTCCAGACTATCTGTTCCAGACCTCTGATAACTCCCTGCTGGCTTCCCGGGCTCCAGAGGACCACCTGTTAACTGGGTGACTCTCCGTCTCGGACTCAGTTAATCTCTTACTATCTCTTTGTCCTGGCCCCTGGCAATTTTCGCTCTCTGCTTCTGCCTTGGCTTCCACATTCCTGCTTGTACCACGAGACCTCTCCCCTCCTCACTTTGTTGCAAAAGTATTTAACCGCCCACCTGACCCCTCCTCAGTGCCCAGAATTTGGAAGCTGTCTCCTCTGGGCCCACGCGTGTATTAAAGGCTTACTCCGTCACCCCAGATCGTGTAAGAGTTCGTTTTTCTGCAACAGTACTACTATTGACAGAGGTCCTCAATGTTTTTCTGATGAGTAAAAAAAATGTTTTTAATAATCCTATGACGGACCCCTGGTGGAAGAGCTGGAGACAAGCCCTAGATCAGGGGTGTCAAACTCATTTTCATAGGGGGGGCATATCAGCCTCATGGTTGCCTTCAAAGGGCCGAATGTAACTTTAGGACTGTGTAAATGTAACTGCTCCTTAACTGTTAAGTGAGAGCTCGGCAATGCCACCAGGTAGAAACAAGGTGCTGGGCCGGATAAAACAAGGTGGAGGGCCGGACTCGGCCCATGGGCCTTATATTTGCTGCCTGTGCCCTAGATCCCCAAAACATTGATAAAGGTTACAGGCTGTGGTAGCACCAAGCAGCTGGGGAGATTTGTAGAATCTTGACATGCATTTTGTTAGACCAATTAGGGACTCACTACCACCTTTGTCGAGGTTGGGGAGGACCAACCAAGAAACATGGAGGAGTGGCAAGTTTATATAGAATCCTTTCCTCCCTCCTCCTCCTCAGAGAATAATGCCCTATTTGTTGAAGATGAGTTGTATGGGAAAGAGGTCACTGTCCAGGCATCAATTTAAAAATTGACGTTAAGGAGAACCAAAACAAAAATTCTAGGATTGTAATAGAAGTTAAAATATAATAGAAGTCAAAGCTGGCACTCTGTTCCAGACCTCTGATAACTCCCTGCTGGCCCCCAGGCTCCAGACGACCACCTGCTGACTAGTTGACTGTCTGTCTGGGACTCAGTTAATCTCTTACTATCTCCTTGTCCTGGGCCCCAAACAATTCCCGCCCTCTGCTTCTGTGTCCTTGGCTCCCACGCTCCTGCTCCCTGCTTGTGCCGCGTGGCCCCTCCTCTCCCCCCTTTGTTACAAGGTATTTAACCACCCACCTGACCCCTCCTCAGGGCCCAGAATTTGGAGGCTGTCTCCTCTGGGTCCGCATGCGTTAATAAAGTGCTCACTCCGTTGACCCCACATCGCGTCAGAGTTCGTTTTTCCGCAACAGGATGAGAATGATGCAAGCCTTTTTGATGAAGGAGACTGATGGTGGGGTGGAAACAATGCCACGCTGAGTGACAAGCTGTCTAAGAATCCAGCTGTGGCTTGGCCATTTAAAGAGCATGTGACACTGGGGCAATCATTTCCCAACTCTGAGCCTCAGTTTCCCTGTCTATATAATGTGAGGAGCCAATCCTCATTTCTGTATGGAGATTTTCAGCTCTGTCATGCAATGACTTGGCTAACAGGACAAAAGAAGTAACCAACCTGTCACCGGGGTTTGGTGACTCAAATCCTTCTGTTTAGAATTAGGTCAGCCCTTCTGCTCCTGTCAGCCATACAGATATTCTATGAAGGTCCCCATTCCTCCAGGAAGAGGTGAGGATAGGATGAGGGTTTCCATGGATACGGAGGAGGAAGGTGACATCTAACAGGCTTGATGTTAGGGATCTGCCTTCAGGTAGAAACTAAAGATGGCCTTTGTACTCCAAACCTGTAGAAAGAGAGCAATGTAAACCTGCCTTGTCATTTTCTCATAGCTGCTCTGCAAATCCAAGTACCTTTAGCCACATCCTTGAGTCAGTTGGTAAGTCAACAAACATTTATGAAGTACAAGTACTTTCTATGCGCTGGGCCCTGGGCTAGATGCTGATCCCGTCCTCTCACACACACAGAGGCACATCCAATATTTGTAAAAAGCTCACAGCTTATGAGGTAAATAAGACATAGGCACAAGTAATGAGAATACAAGACAGGAAGCCATGACAAGGAAATTCAGTAGAGGGAGAAAGAGGTCCTCATTGGAAGGATCAGGTAGCTCTCAAATGGAGGAGGCATTTGCATCTTGAGTTCCTGTACAGGAGGCTGTAATGATGAAGCTCCCAGATCTTGGTTTCTGCCAAACTTGGGATCCAAAGCCAGAACATACACTCCTTAGCTATGTGCCCTTAGACAACTTATTCAACCATGTGAAACCTCAGTTCCCTCATCTATAAAATGGGGATATCCCAACCTACACTGCAGGGTGAATGTGAGGATAAAATGAGAGACCGTGGGCAGGCATTTAGCACAGAGTAAAAACTTACACTGCATCAGTATTGCCTGTTATAGTTTGGACTGTTGTTATCATCTCTTTCATTTTTCTCTCTCGACCATCTACCTCGAATGGAGGGCCTGTTATAGCAGGGTATGGCGTTCCCCCTGAGGCTGGGAGATTTATTTCTGATTTGCCTAGGTGGAGTAAGTGGGTGAGGATTTGTCCTCCCAAACATCCTCTCTTCTTTCCAGATCCTTGAGGACAGGACTAGCCCTGGGAAGGGTCCCCCCACTTATGTCAAAAGGAATCTTTTGCTGTCAGACCTGGATCTCAGTCATTGACCTTAGACCTGATTTATTTTCTAACCTCAGGCGTCCCCTGTCTGTGCCTCAGTTTCTCTATCCATAGCATGAGCATATTTCTAAAGGATTTCTTAGGGCAGTTTTAGTGACAAAATCCAAGTATTTGCAGTTCAGTCTGGGAGCTGTTAAAAAATACCTCCAGCTAACTTGTAGCAAACAGTGCCTTCTCCTAAGAGCTTTGTAAAGTCAGAAGGAAAAAAACCAACAAAGGTTAACTGGTGCACTTATTTGACTTGGAACAGAATTAAATTTAGGACTGACCTTATGTCCAGCAAACGGAACCTAATCAGCACAGTAAATGTGATTGTTTCCAACATGTACACAGCACTTTACGTTTTTCAGGCAGTTGGATACGTGAATGTTCCCTGCCCCTCCCTTGCTCCCTGGTCCTAGTGAAGAGAAACCGCCCTCAGGTGGCTGGAGCCCTGGCCATTGGAGGAGGCACCCTCGGCCCGTGAAGACCTGGTGATTTTAGGTAAGTGAAGTTGAATCATTTTCAGTCTGGAAATCTCTGAATCCCCTATCCCACTGTCTCTGACAGGGCGCCAGCAGAAAATCTCTCCTGGGTGGAAAATCCTCATCTACTTTCCTCCTGGTTCTGTGGTCCTGGTTCCACAGCCTGAAGGTGGATGCGTGTGTGTACATCCGTGCATAAGGCTGCAGTGGCCGGGTTGGACTCCATCTGTGAGACTGCGTGTTTGCCTCCTTTCCCTACTTTATTCCTGCGGCACTGGGTACAAACTCTCAAATGGTCCTGAGCTCCGTGCTAGCACTGGAATCCCCTTCTACAAAACCGCAGCAGGGGCAGCAAGTGGCAAAGCCTTCCTGCCAGTGTGCCAGTCTGTGATTTAGGTTTGTAATAGTTGAGTCTCTCAGAGTGAACCGTTTATTCCCCTGTCCCTATTAGGACCTAGGGCTCTACCGTTCAGGGCTCTACTGTTCTTTCAAACTTAACTTCACGGAGCAAACCAAACTCAGGAGCTGACTGAGATGAAATTCAAATTGGTCTCTAAACCAGCTGGTAAAATCATCAGGTGTTTAGTTTCTCCAACTACAGGTTTTTCCTACATTCGCTCTTGAGATGTAATAAATGCCTTTGGCAGTCCATGACTTCATCCTACTTAGAACCACACCTCTTCGGAGGGGCAGTCTCTGCCTCATCCCAGCCCAGTTCTGCAGACGGAGAAAATCTTGCCCGAGAAGATCACATGGAGTTTCTCAGGAGCCGTTCCGAGAGTAGGGACTCTCGAGGAAAGAAACCTTCACTTTTCTGAGTACCCATATAAGCTGAACACTCTGACTGGCTACATTATAGTTTATATTCACCAATAATCAGAGTATTATTACCCTTGGTTTACACATGATGAAAGTGGAGCTTAGAGTAATTAGGTAAATTCCTTGGGGGTCACTCAACAGAAGTAGATGAGCTTAGATTCTCACTGAGAGCCATCTGAAGCCCAGGCCTACAAGTGACCTTGCAAAACACCACAAACAACCCTAGATTCATATAGTAGGATCCAGAATCTTGTAGCTTGGTGCACTATTGTGCTTAGGGAGGATTCTAGTCAGAACCAGCAATGGGTTGGGGGGATAAACTGGAGGGAGGTCTTTCTTTCTAGCCCAGGGACATCTATGATCGCTGCCTCTAGGCAGTGAAAGACATAGGAAGTGTTGCCCCAGAATGCCGAATCTGTCTGTAGTTATACCCCTTTAAATGTTGTATGCCCTTCTCAAGTTCTCTTCTTTCCTTTGCATCATTCACATGGCTCTCAGGAAAAGCTCAGCGAACAGTCTTTCACATTCCAGAAGAGATTTAACACCGGCTTGGACCCACTGAGACTCTCTCCTTTTCAATATGGGGAAACAGGCCCAGAGCGATAATGAACTTCTTTATTGAGATTTATGTTCAGCTGGAATCTGGTCTGAGAAAAAAAATCAAACAGGATACCATGCCTGGAGAGGGATGCCAAAGAGATGGCTCCTTTTCCCTATGCCTTTCAGAGCTTTTATTTTGTAAAGGGAGGAGGGCACTAGGGGTGGAGCCATGCCAGCTATTGTATGGGGCTGAGTTCCTAATTAAACCCAGAGGTGCTAAGGTTTTATGTTTCACAGAAATTGGGAAGAGGCAGAAGGCTTTTTATCAGTAATTGGCTCATTTGAGTGCCAGGGGTGTCTGTAGCAGGAAAGGGGCCTGCTCTGTCCTGGAGTGAGTAAAGAAGCTAGGGCCTTCTACAAAGAAACCAGACTCTTGCCCTGGCTGGTGTGGCTCAGGGGATTGAGTGCTAGCCTGCGAACCAAAGTGTTGCTGGTTCAATTCCCAGTCAGGGCACACGCCTGGGTTGTGGGCCAGGTCCCCAGTAGGGGGCATGAGAGAGACAACCACACATTGATGTTTCTCTCCCTCTCTTTCTCCCTCCCTTCCCCACTCTCTAAAAGTTAATAAATTAAAAAAAAAAAAAGAAACCAGACTTTTGCAAACGCTCAATGTGCATGTGACTGACTGATGCTTAAGATCTCTGTGTGATTTGGCCTCATTTTGACCTTATTAGCTGGGGTCTCCTTCCAGAGGGTTCCGCAGTTACTTTGCCTACTTCAGGAGCTAGTAATCTTTTGAATATCCGTATGTCCTCTCTCTTAAGCTATTGACACTCCCCTTCATGCCCTCACCTCCAAATCATCAGGAAGTGAACACTTTTGTCTGTACCTCCCCCCAGGATCACTCCTAGCAGGGTCCCTGAAATTCTACCACATGACCCTGGGGTACAGCTGTAAAGCTATGGGGGAAGCTATGATGTCACAACCACAGTGCCAGCTCATATGTCCATTGGGAGTCTGATTATAGCTAGCTGTGAGTCACAGGCTGATCAGTGAAGACTCTCTCCACCCCCAAGTGTATTCTGGGAGAGCTCCAACCTACTTAGATCTGCAGTCCCCAATGAGACCTTCTCTTTAACAACTGTCCACTCTGTTTCTTCTTGCTCTTACAGCGCTGAGAACCTTTATTCGAGTTCTTTGTGTATTCTGAGCGCCCTCTAGCGACGACATTTCACCAATACAGCCCCAGTCGGGGCAGGGCTTTATAAGAAATGATAGTTTTTCCATGAGGTCATGCTTTCCCCAGGTATTTTAATTAATTTCGCCACAGCCTTAAAGTAGTAGGTGAAGAATCTCCAGAGCGTATAAATACGGAGCTTGACGGGACTTTGTATATCACCCAATGTTTCTCTATTTTACAGATAGAACCTGAGAGATAGTTACTGAATCAGGCCCCACAAGACCTAGCCTGGTGGACTTGTCACAGGCAACTGTGCTTAACCAATTGTCTAAGCACTGGGCAGAGTGAGCGGTATGGGAAATAGGAACAATGCTTTTCATCAGTAAAACTAGAAATAGTACCACACATATCTGAGTGCTCCATATGTGCTGAGCATTGTTCTCTACCTGTAGTGTCTTATTTAATCCTCACAGAAATCCTCTGAGGTAGGTACTATGATCACTCCCTGAGGCACACAGAGATTAAGTGATTTAACCATGTTTGCATAGCTAATAAGTAGCAGTCAAAAATGGCACCCACGCAGTCTGGCTCCTGAGCCTAGGTTCATCTTTTGTCTCTGGTTTTTTTTTCTCTATTTCTGTCTCACATATGATCAGTCACGAAGTTCATCATATTCTTCTTTTTTTTTAATCCTCACCTGAGGATACATTTATTGATTTGAGAGAGCCAAGTATTGGAAACAGCCTAAGTGCCCATCAGTAGATGAATGGATAAAAAAGCTGTGGTTCCTGGCTGGTGTGTCTCAGTGGATTGAGTGCCAGCCTGTGAACCAAATGGTTGCTAGTTCAATTCCCAATCAGGGCACATGCCTGGGTTGTGAGCCAGGTATGCAGTAGGGGGCGCATGAGGGGCAACCACACACTGATGTTTCTCTCCCTCTCTCCCTCCCTTCCCTGCTCTCTAAAAGTAAATAAACAAAATCTTAAATAAAATAAAGGCTACTATCAAAATACATTCAGTGACTGAATAAATAAAACAAGTAGGTCCCTTGCAGATATATGCTATCTACAAGACACCTATTTCACATTGAAAGACACACATAGACTAAAAGTAAAGGGATAAAAAAGATATTTCACGAAAATGGAAATTAAAGAGCTGGGTAGCAATACTTACATCAGACAATACAGACTTCAAAACAAAGCTATAAACAAGAGACAAAAAAGGACCTAGCAATTCCACTTCTGTATATTTTGCTGAAGAAACGGAATACACTGAATTAAAAATACATTGTTTTTTTCCAGTATTATTTCCAATAGCCAAAACATGAAAGTAACCTAAGTGTCCATCAATAGATGAATGGGTGAAGAAGCGCTGAATACATACAATGGAATGTGACTCAGCCAGAAAAAAGTATGAGGACTTACCATCTGCACAACATACGTGAACCTACAGGGTATTATGTTGAGTGAAATAAGTCAGACAGAGAAAGACAAATGCCATATGATGTTACTTATGTGTGGAATCTAAAATACAAAATAAATAAGCAGAACAGAAATAGACTCATATATACAAAGAACATTTTAAAAGAGATTTTACTTATTTACTTTTAGAGAGAGAGGAAGGGAGGGAGAAAGAGAGGGAAAGAAACATCGCTGTGTGGTTGCCACTCACACACCCCTACTGGGGACCTGGCCTACAACCCAGGCCTGTGCCCTGACTGGGAATCAAACCAGAGACCTTTCTGTTCACAGGCCGGCACTCAATCCACTGAGTCACACCAGCCAGGGCTATCCAAAGAACATTTTGATAGTTGTTAGATGGGGAATTGGGGAGATGGGTGAAAACAGTGAAGAAATGAAGTATGTACTAGTACTTACAGAATAGTCATGTGGA
Source organism: Carollia perspicillata (assembly GCA_004027735.1). Lineage (NCBI taxonomy): Eukaryota > Metazoa > Chordata > Mammalia > Chiroptera > Phyllostomidae > Carollia > Carollia perspicillata. The sequence goes on from PVKM010004428.1 coordinate 23,399, forward strand.
TGTAAAATATAGCAGATGGAATGTAGTCAATAATACTGTAAGAACTATACGTGCTGACAGATGGGTGCTAGATTTATTGGGGTAATCGCTTTGTAAGTTAGATGAAAATGCCTAATCACTGGGTTGTACACCTGAAATGAATATAATATTGTACATCAACTGTAATTGAAAAACAAAAATTACTTTTAAGGATGGGCGGAGGACCTGAATAGACACTTCTCCAAACAGGACATATGGATGGCCCATAGACATATAAAAAGATGCTCAACACCACTAATCATCAGAAAAATGCAAATTAAAACCATAGCGAGATATCACCTCACACCTGTCAGAGAGGCTACCATCAATAAATCAGCAAACAAGTGCTGATGAAGATATGGAGAAAGGGGAAACCTGGTGCAGTGGTGGTGAGATGCTGATTGGTACAGCCACTGTGGGAAACAGTATGAAGTTTTCTCAAAAAATTAAAAATGGAACTGTCTTATGACCCAGTGATTCTACTTCTGGGTAGAATCTGAAGAAACATCTGAAGAAACACAAAACACTAATTCAAAAGAATATATACATCTCTATGTTCATCGTAGTATTATTTACAATAACGAACATAGGGGCACAGCCCAAGTGCCCATCAATAGAAGAGTGGATAAAAATGTTGTGGTGCATTTATACAATGAAATATTACTCACCCACGAAAAGAATGAAATCTTATTATTTGTGACAGCATGGATGGACCTACAGGATATTAGGCTAAGTAAGCTAAGTCAGAGGAAGACAAATACCATATGATTTTACTTATATGTGGAATCAAAGAATAAGATAAACAAACAAACAAAATTGAAACAGACTCACAGACAAAGAGAACAGACTAATGCTTGCCAGAGGGGTTGGGAGTTGGAGAACTGATTGGAAAAGATAAAAAAATTAACAAGTACAAATTGGTAGTTACAAAATAGTAATGAGGATATAAAATACAGCATAGGGAATAGTCAATAATGTTATAATAACTACAAGTGGGTACTGGAAAATATCAGGGGGAATACTTTGTAAAGTATGTCATTGTCTAACAAGTATGTTGTACATTAAAACTAGTCAAATAATTTTGAATGTAAACTGTAATTGAATAATAAAAATTAAAAAACTATTTAATTAGCCCTGGCTGGTGTAGCTCAGTGGATTGAGCACAGGCCTGCAAACCAGAGACTCACGGTTTGATTCCCAGTCAGGGCACATGACTGAGTTGCGGGCCAGTTCCTAGCAGGGGACGCACAAGAGGCAACCATACATCAACATTTCTCTCCCTCTCTCCTTCCCTTCCCCTCTAAAGATAAATAAATCAAATATTTTTTAAAAAGTATTTTTTAAAAAATTACTTAATTCGCCCAGCTGGTTCTATTCCCAGTTAGGACACACGCCTGGGTTGTAGGCCAGGTCCCCAGTAGGGAGCACACAAGTGTAACCACATATTGATGTTTCTCTCTCTCTCTTTCTCCCCCCCTTCCCCTCTCTCTAAAAATACATTCAAAAAATCTTTTTAAAAAAGTAATGAATTAGAATTAAACATTAGAATTAAAACAAACCTCTGAGAAGTCCTGTAGGGATGTGTTCATTTTAATTCACTCACCTTTTTCTAAACTTACCTGACTGTGCAACTTATTGAAAAGGATAATAGCAGCCCTGGCTGGGTAGCTCACTTGGTTAGTGCATTGTGTTAAAAAGGATAATAGCATTCCATGGAAGGAATTTTGCCTAGAATAGACTTTGGAAAAATGTATTATAATCTGTTCTCAATTGTTTATTCCTTAGATGAAGAAACATTTGATGAGACATTTGAAGAAAAAGTACGCCAAAGGTGGTAGAATCAACCACCTGCTGTTTATGATATTATCTAGTGTGATCCTTGATGGAAGAGAGTTGTTTCTCTTTATAATATCTAAATCTGTTTATGCATTTATCTCCACTTTCCACCCATTTTCTGTATTCCTCCTTTCTCTCTTCCCCCTCCTAGTGTAACTGAAGCCAGGTCTGGCTGCCTGTCACAACAACAGCCAAACTCATAAGACAGGAGCTGGTGAAAAGGAAAGAAGTTTATTCAAGTGCTGGCCATCTGAGAAGATGGGGGACTCTTTGTCCCAAAGCCCATCTTAACATCTCAATGCAAGCAGAGTTTCGTATATGGAGAGAGAGGGAAAGCAGAACAAAGAGATCAGAGGGAGGGTCTGTGGGCATGCAGGCAGCGTCTTTGCTGATGCTGATATGAATTTTCATGGGCAGCGTCCTTGAATCAGCTATCTGGTTTCTCCCCAGCTGCATCCCTGTGTCTAGGCAGTCAGCGGTAGCCGGGGCTTGAGGTCAGGCTGCTCCTGGGTCCATGCAGTAACTGAAACTGCTGAGCTGTGAAGTGTACTAAAGAAAACTTTTAACATGCAGGCTGTAGTTCCAAGGGAAAAATCAGGTTAGGTGCACAAGCTATGTTTAATATTTACTAAGATTAATATGAGTAGCTTTATATAAGTTTAATGTATTTATTCCCCATCACACTAGGAGTTTCAAATAAAAAAATACAGTGTGGGGCAAAAGTAGGTTTACAGTTGTGAGTACATGAAACACAGAGTTTATTTACTCTTATATTATTATTAATTATTATATTATTTTCCATACAAACAACTCTAAACCTACTTTTGTGCCACTTTGTATAAATCTTTTTTTAGTTTTATTGCGATATAATTCACATACACCACTGTAGGAAAGCTGTACAGCACAGTGATTTGACTTATGGACTTATATTGTAAAATGTTTAGTTTAGTTAGCATCCATCATTCCATATAGATACAAAAAGAAGAAACCCCCCAAAAAAAGGAAAGAAAAAATTGTTCTTCCATCGTGATGAGAACTGTTAGGATTTACTCTTAACAATTTCCATGTACATCATACAGCAGTGTCAACTGTATCATCATACTGCGCCATTGTATGCCCAGTACTTATTTATCTTTTTTTAAAGATTTTATTTACTTAATTTTAGAGGGGAAGGGGAGGAGAGGGAGAGAAATATCAATGTATGGTTGCCTCTAGTGCATCCCCTGCTGGGACCTGGCCTGCAACCCAGGCATGTGCCCCAACTGGGAATCGAACTGCGATCTTTTGGTTCACAGGCCCGAGCTCAGTCCACTGAGCTACACCAACCAGGGCTAGTACTTATTTATCTTATAACTTGAAGCGTGTACCTGGTGACCACCTTTTTAGTATTTCCTTCCCTCCTCCTTACTGCCTCTATTAATCACAATTCTGATCACTTTTTCTAGGACATTGTTTTTTATTTGTTTTCATATTCCACATATAAATGAAATCATATGGCATTTGAATTTCTGTCTGACTTATTTCACTTCGCATAATGTTCGCAAGGTCCGTTCATGTCACAAATGGTAGGATCTTCTTATTCTTAGGGCTGAATAATATTTCATTGTGGGTGTGTGGGTTTGTGGGGGTTTGGGAGGGTGTATCACAACATCTTAATTGATTTGTCTGTTTGATGGACACTTAGGTTGCTTCCCACATCTTGGTTATTTAATTAAGGCTGCTTTGAACATAGAGGTGCAGATATTTTTTTGAGTCAGGGTTTTTCTTTCCTTTGAGTATATTCTTAGAAGTGGAATTGCTGAATCATATGGCAGTTCTAGTTCCAATTTTTGAGCATCCTCTGTACTTTTTTTTATATAGAAGCTACATCAGTCTATCATCCTACTAAAAGTGTAATTGGATTCCCTTTTCTCTACATCCTCACCAGCATTAGTCATCTCGTCTTTTTGATGGTGGCCATTGTAACAGGTACAAGATGATAACTCATTGTGGTTTTGATTTGTATTTCCCTAATGGCTAGTGATCATCTTGAGCATGTTTTCATGCACCTGTTGGCTTTTTATATATTTTTTTGAAAAATATATATATTCAGGTATTTTGCTGATTTTTAGTTGGATTACTTGGAGTTTCTCTCATTATTGAGTTACATGAATTCTATCTATTTTTGATGTTAACTTGTTTTCAGGTGTATGGTTTACAAATATTTTCCACATTCTGTAGGGTATTTTTTCACTTTGTTGATTGTTTCTTTTGCTGTGCAGAAGATTTTTAGTTTGATGTAGTCCCACTTGTTTATTTTTTATTTCATAGCTTGTGCTTTATTTGTCATATTGCCAAGACCCATGTTGAGGAAATTTTTTTCTATGTCTTCTTCTAAAAGTTCCATGGTTTCATGTCTTACATTTAACTCTTTAATTTGAGCTCATTTTTATGAGTGGTGTAAAATAGGGGTCAAGTTCTGTTTTTTTACATGTGAATATCCAATTTCTCCCAAAACATTTATTAAACAGACTGTCTTTTCCCCATTACATATTCTTTGACTCTCTTATCAAGTATTGGGGGACCATATATGCTTGTGTTTATTTCTGTGCTCTCAATTTTATTCCATTGATGTATTTGTCTGGTTTTGTGCCAGTACCATACTGTTTTGATTACAAAAGCTTTGTAGTATGGCTTGAAATCAGAAAGTGTATTACCAGCCCTGGCTGGTGTAGCTCAGTGGACTGAGCGCAGGCCTGCAAACCAAAGGATTGCAGTTCAATTCCCAGTCAGGGCACATGCCTGGGTTGCAGGCCAGGTCCCAGCAGGGGACACATGAGAGGCAACCATACATTGATATTTATCTCCCTCTCTCCTTCCCTTCCCCTCTGAAGATAAATTAATAAAATCTAAAAAAAAAGTGTATTACCTCCTGCTTTGTTATTCTTTGCAGGATTGCTTTCACTATTAGAGATCTTTTGTAGTTACACACAGATTCTTGAATTGTTTTTTTCTACATCTCTAAAAGGTGCCATTGTAATCTTGATAGGAATTGAATTAAATCTATATATGGCTTTTCAGAGTATGGACATTTTAACAATATTAGTTCTTTCAATCCATGAACATTAATACATTTCCATTTATTTGTGTCTTCTATTTCTTTCATAAATGTCTTCTAGTTTTCAGAGTAGAGATCTTTCACCTCATTGGTTAAATTTATTCCAACTGTATACACAAAATCATGTCATCTGCAAGTAGAGACAATTTTATATTTTTATTTCCAAGTCTCATACCTTTTATTCTTTTTTTGCCTGATTGCTTTGACAAGGATTTCCAGTATTATGTTGAATAGTAGTGATGAGAGGGGGCACCCTTGTGTTGTTCCTGATCTTAGGGGAAAAGCTTTTAACCTTTCACCATCAAATATGATGTTAAGTATTGAGTTTATAAAATATTGACTCTTTTATGTTGAGGTAGATTTCTTTTATGTGTAATTTGTTAAGAGTTTGTACCATGAATGGATGCTGAATTATGTCACATGCTTTTTGGGCATGTATTAAGATGATCATATTTTTTTTCATTCCATTAATATGATTATATCACACTGATTGATTTGTGTAGGTGAAATCATTCTCACATTCCAGTTATAAATAGCACTTGATCATGGTGAACAGTCATTTTATTAATGGCTTGTTGGATTTGGTCTGCTAATGTTTTATTGATAATTTTTGCATCAGATGAACATCATCATTTCATGTGGCATCTTGAAGGATTAAAGGCAAGATGTGCATGGTGTGTGTGCAAAGGAGAGAGAGAGAAAGACAGAGGAAAGAAAGGAAGGTTATACCACCCTCATCTAGAATACCTCAAAAAGTGATATATACATTTATTATCTCACACAGTTTTTGTGGGGCAGGAATTTCAGAGTGACTTAACTGGGTGGTTCTGTTTTGGGGATGGTGCAGAGGCTGCAGTCAAGATGGCAGCCAGGGCTGCAGTCATCCGAATCTTGACTGAAGCTGGAGGATCTGATTTCAAGATGGTTCCCTCATATAATCAGCAAATTAATGTTACTTGGAAATTGATCACAGATTTTCATCCTGCCAACCTGTGTTTGTGGTACTTGAGTGTCCTCATGACCCAACGCCTGGATTTTCACAGACTTAGTGACCCAGGAGATAGCTGGGGTACAAACTGCAGTGTGTTTTGTGACCTAGCCTTAGAAGTCACACTTTCCACAATATTCCACTTGTTAAGTAGGGAACTACAGAAGGCATAAATACCAAGTTGTAAGAATCATCAGGGGTTGCCTTGGATGCTGGCTACCACCCATACCTTGATGAGTTCATAAATATTTGTGTCTTCCTGCTTCTGCCCATCTGCCCTTTGATCAGAGTGATAACGCATAGTTGTGCATGTTGAGCGCTGAACTGGGGCATCTGGCCAAGTGGGAAAGAAGGTACTGAAATAGAACCTGAGCTTCACTTACCAAGTCTTACACTTGCAGAATTGCATTCACCCAAAGGATGTGCCTTTTTGCGATTCTCATTAGGATGGCATCTGAGATATTAGGACCAAACATCACTCCTATTTGCCTGCTTGATTCTGTCACAGTCCTTCTTCGCTTTGACTACCTGGCTGGAGCACATCTTGTCCTCACCCAGCAGCTCTCACCTCAGACTGCCCAGACCTGCCATTTTCTTCTTTCTCAATTTTCCCATTATTGGCCTTTCCTCCAGTAAATGCTCTTATCTAGAGTCCAGTGCTTCCTAAACTGTTATTTGTGAAAGAATCCCTGGGGAATCTTGTTAAAATAAAATTTTGGATCAGCAATGGGCATTACTTGGGAGCTTGTGAGAAATGCGGCACCAGCTGATCCAATTTTGAGTGGAAAGAGCCTGGAACTTGCTTCTGACTTTCTGCAGCTCTGCCCACTTTGGGGCAAAGAATAAAAATCACCACAGTAGTGATGAAACAGTAATAGCAGCTAATTTTTAATCATAGTTTACCACATGTCAGAAAATTCTTCTGAACATGTTGCAAAGACTAACTCATTTAAATCTGAGGAAAACCCTGTGAGGTATGTCTATTTTTACCACTTCCACTTTATACAGGAGGAAACTAAAGCATATAAAGGTGAAGTCCTTTTGTGGGAAAATAAACAGTGCCTTGTCCAAGGGCAGAGCCATGATTCTGACCCAAGTAGTATGATGCGAGAGTCCTTGTTCCTAACTGCACTATTACACAATCTCTCATTTAAACAGAGGTCTTCTGGCCCCCTTTCTCTTTTTTTAAAGATTTTATTTATTTGTTTTCAGAGAGGGGAAGGAAGGGAGACAGAAAGGAAGAGAAACATCAATGTGTGCTTGGCTCTTGTGTACCCGCTACTGCGGACCTGGCCCACAACCCAGGCATGTGCCCTGACTGGGATTCGAACCAGTGACCCTTGGGTTTACAGGCTGGCACTTAGTCCACTGAACTACACCAGCCAGGGCCACAATCTCTTGTTTAATCACCTGTCATTTGCCTGGCACTGTTTGAAGGGCTATCTACATTAGTCTCTCACTTAATCACTGTGAACTAAGTACTACTGCTCTTATTTTATAAATGAGGCAAAGAAATCTTAAGTAAGGATGTACCCAGGATCAAATAGCCAGCACAGTTGGTACAAGAATCAAATTCATAGTTGTCTGGCTCCAAAAGTCATGCACCAATTTATTCCAGTACATCTCCCTTACCTACTTGTCAAGGTGCCAGAAATGTGAGGCTTTTTGGTCACTCAAGGTCCCTTATTCACAGTGATCCTTCCCATGGGAGGACAAAGAGCTTTTGCTCTCAACTGGACAAGTCAGGCTGCTTAAAGAGGCCGGTGCTTTCTAAGAGTAAGGGGAAGGGCCTAAGGCTCCAGGGCCCAGGCCCCATACAGCAGTGGGACCAGAGGTCTGGAAAAAAGCTGTGGCTCAGGTTCAGTGGCAGACTGTGAGTTCTTTCCAGTTTTTCCCAGTCTCTCTGTCGCTTGGAGCTCCTGGGAGGGTATGGGGTTGTGGACGGAGCGAAGTGTTGTCTGGGCTTCTTGGAGACGCATTGTTGTTTGGGGGAAGTGAGTCAGAACCCTGCCAGGCAATGTTTTCCTAGCCTGGCCAGGAAGGTGAGCTGACATCCTGTGGTGGGGACGAAAGCCCAGGGGCACTCCCTGAGCCTCTCAGTAGGCCTTTCATCTTGGGATATTCTGAGATACCCTGCAGGCTTCTTCTATCTACTGTCCCCCCAGATTAGTACCCGGAGCCTCAGTCCTCCGCATCTACTTTACCCAGACCTGGAAGAGCTCTTGACTTTTTGCCTGCCCCAGCTCTGAAAGGTCCATCTCCCTCATATGCATCCCCCTCCCCATTGGGCCAAATTCATGCCACTCCTCCCAACTCTTTCTGTCCATTCGCTCGTGAACTGAGGCCTGCAGATTGTTCATCAGGGGGCTAGGTCTTCATTCCACATAAAAGAGTCAGATCGAGAGTAATGAGCCCTCTGAGTGAGAGAACGTGAAGACTGTCACTTGCTTCCATTCCCACCAGGTAGGAAGCAGAAAGCCTGGGAACTTTACTGCTGGTTTGCCCACGACTGAGCTGAGTGAGTTCAGGTGTACTCCTTCTCCTCTCTGGGCCTGTTTCCCCATCTGAAACCTGAAAGGCTGGGGCTAGATGGTGTCTTGGAGATCATACTTCGCATTCCCTCAGAGAGGTCAGTCACTGAGAAAAATAACAGCAACAATAAAAATAACTAACATTCATTAAGCACTTACTCTGTGCTAAGCACTCTTACAAATGCTTTAAGTATCCATTCATTGAATCCTGACTTAGAAGGATTAGTAATAAAGCTTCTATTCTATGAGGCAAATATTATTATTATCACCATTTTACAGATATAAAAACTAAGGCACAAAGAAGTTAATAATCAAGGGAATATAGCTTGTGAAAGGCATAAATCCTAGCATAATAATTATATTGAAGGCTCACAAAGAAAAGACCCAGGAAGAGACTCTGCCCCCTTTCTTCACATGCTTTGTTTAGTGTCAGCCTGTCTGTCTGTCTGTCTCTCTCTCCCTCTCTCTCTCTCTGTTTCTTCCCGCCCACCCTGCACCCCCCCACCCTCTTTTGTCACTATGCTTGAGTCTACCTCAGGTCCCAACAGCTCAAGAGCAGAACTAACTCTGTTCTCTACATTTAGGAGTCCAGTAAACCACAAAAGACTTGGGGAGAAGGGAATTGTGTGACACGAGGTAGTTCCTCTCACCTATCACAGTACATCATGGTCTTCCACTACAGTGGAGGAACTAGGGATTAAATCACAGAGGTCTGGGAGCAAAAGGCGCAGAAGAAGGATATGCATATGTTGATGTTCTGGTATTTGCCCTTAATCACAGAAGGAGGATGATGGCTATAACTTGTTATCTTTGAAGAGCATATGACTGTTAGAATGTACTGGGACATGGAGGACCTAAGCCACCGCCTATGCTGAAACAAACAAGGTATGTGTCACCAGCTAAACACCTGACCTCGAGATTCCCTATTATCAGAAGCAACTGAGACTTAGCCGCGGGCATCCTGCTGGACACCAGTGGAATCCTCACTTTCCCTCCCCTCTTCCTCAAGCTTTTCCCAGAGGCAAGGCCCATAAATCTCCTGAACTTTCTGTCCCCAAATCAGCCATCTTTGATCAGAGGACATTGTGTTGCAAACACCTGTACCCAGGACACCTGGGAAAGATCAGCATAGTGACCCATCCTCCCCTGGAGTCTGCTACACATCCTTAAAAACCCCTCTATCCTTTCCCTTGTGGCTGTAGGCTGCTGAGACTCAGCCTACCTGATTGCAGTTCATTGGACTTCTTTGGCTCCTGGTCCTTTCTTAGCTACCTTGGCTACCTAACAATGGCCATTTCCTCCAGGGGCCACTTCCTGTATACTTACCTGAGCCTCAGTTTGGCTACCTTTACTCTTGAGGGTAGCATAAAATCCAGACAAGGAAGAAAATACTTAGGGAAGGTTAGTGCCCCACATAATAGATTAAGAAAAATGCAATGTCTAAAGAATGCAATCTTTCCAGTCCTATCTCTGTCCCAGGCTGGAAGACATCTGGGAGCTGGGTTGATTGAAGCTACTGTAGCGAATATCTGTGTTAACTCTATGGATGCGGACTGCTGACTCTGTTTAAGTTGCTATAACAGAATACATAGACTTGGTGGACCATCTATAATACACATTTATTTCTCACAGTCCTGGAGCCAGGAAGTTCAAGATCAAGGCACTAGCAGGTTTGGTGTCTGGTGAGAGCCCACTTCTGCCCACTTTTTGGTTCATATATGGCCATCTTCTCTGGCCATCCTCACGTGGAAGAAGGGAACAGGGAGCTTCTGGGTATCTTTTTTATAAATAAATAAATAGATAGATAGATAGATAAATATGTATGTATGTATGTATGTATGTATATACATACATACATACATATACACACACATTTAGAGAGAGGGGAAGGGAGGAAGAAAGAGAGGGAGAGAAACATTAGCATGTGCTTGCCTTTTGCACACCCCCCACTGGGGACCTGGCCCACAACCCAGGCATGTGCCCTGACTGGGAATGGAACTGGAGACCCTGTAGTTCACAGGCCGGCACTCAATCCATTGAGCCACACCAGTCAGGGCTCTAGGTATCTTTTATAAGGGAAACAATCCCATTCATGTGGGATTGTCACCCTCAAGTCCTAATCACCTACCAAAGGCCCCACCTCTAAATGCCATCACATTGGAGATTACATTTTAACAGAGGAATTTTGGGGAAGAGAAGCAGGGTATAATTCTATCTGTGAAAAAATAGATGTTTTCCAAGCATCTGCTCTGTGACAAACTTTGGGCTTCAGAAATGTAGATGGCACAGTTTTTGCCCTTCAGCAACTCAGTATATACTTCAACAGTAAAATAATAAAACACGGTGATGCGTAGTTCCACAAAAGGGGAGTCAAGTGCTCTGGTATCCCTGAAAAAAATAGAGATCCCTGAAATCCCTAGTAAGGTGGCTTCTCATAGGAGGGGTTGTTTGAGAGAAGTCCTAAAAGATGAGTAGTATTTGATGGGACACAAAGTAGAGATGGGGGCAGGCAGGGAGTGTATTGATGGAAAGACAGCATGAAGTGGGCCCTGCATATGTGAAGGCACACAAGGGTTTGGAGACTAGAGGTATGCAGAGTGGTTAGGCTCTATGATGAAAGTATGGGCAAGGGACTGAGAAAAGACATGACTGTGGAAGTAGATAAGGGCCACATTACAAAGACCCTTGGGTGAGGATTTTTTTGAATGTTGAGACATTTTAAATCTAGTTTGGGGCACTTGGGGCTGAAGGAAAATTTTAAGCAAGCGAATGGATAATAATAATAATAATAATAATAATAATAACAAGTATTTATTGAGCAATTACTATATGCCAGACCTTGTGCTATTTTATATATATTTGTTATTATCCCATTTCATCTCTACAAATACCCAATGAGGTGGGTAGAATAAAGTACTAGCTCCATTTTGCAGACTAGCATCTGAAATGCACAGCAGGTAGGTATTGTGGAAGCCAAGATGTGTTCAATTTTGGAGCCTCCTGTATATTCACCACCCTTAAGAGCAGCCCGAGGCCAGTACCAGCAAACACATAAACTTCACTTATCTCTGGGCATCAACTGAGAAAGAGTTTGATAGGGTCAAGATCTTGCTGGGATCAGGTATAGAGGGGTCCCTGCCTGGTCCAGCTGAAATCTCCATGCTTGCTCCAGGCTTGAGTGCAAACACCTGGCTGTCGTGAACGCCTCCCCTGTGGGTCAGCATGCTCTGTAGTTTCACTTCTGCCGCTCACTTGTACACATATCCTCACTCTCCAGGCCTCACTCACCACACTTGTGACCTAAAAGAGGAGCTATTCATTCTTTTAAGAAGTGTTTACAGCCCTGGCTGGTGTGGCTCAATGGATTGAGCGCAGGCCTGCAAACCTAAAGATCCCCGGTTTGATTCCCAGTCAGGGCACGTGCCTGGGTTGTGGATCAGGTTCCCAGTTGAGGGCGTGTGAGAGATGGACATTTCTTTCTCTCACACATCAGTCCGCTCTGTCTCCCTCCCTTCCCCTCTAAGTATAAATAATTTATTTTTAAAGAAGTATTTACAGAGTGCCAACTATGCCCTACAGGCTGTTCTGGGTGCTGCAGGTATAGTGGTGAATAAGAGAGCTAAATCCCGGAAGTCATGGGGCTAACATTCTAGTGGTGAGAGCTGATAAAGAAATGGTGATCTTAGATGATGATGAGAACCAGAAAGAAAGCAAAATAGGGTGATGTGATACAGAGTGACTGGGCAAAGGATGCACTATTAGTAGAGTGATCAGGGAGGGCTTCTATGAAGAGGTAGCATTTCAGCTAAGACCTGAAAGATGAGAAAATCCAGTAGCACAGAGTAAGGAAAAGATTTTCCAGGTAGTGAAAACAGCAAATGCACAGGCCCTAGTCTTGACTGTGTAAAGGAAAGGAGGGAGCCCTGCCTGGCATAGCTCAGTGGATTAAAATGCTGGCCTGTGAAGCAAAGGGTCGGTCACTGGTTTGATTCCCAGTCAGGGCACATGCCTGGGTTGCAGGCCAGGTCCCCAGTTGTGGGTGTGTGAGAGGCAACCACACATGGATGTTTCTCTCCCTCTTTCTCCCTCTCTTCCCCATTCTCTAAAAATAAATAAATCAAATTTTTCAAAAAGTGAAAAATAAAGGACAGGAAGAAGGCCAGTGGAGCTGATATGTGGTTAAGTGTGTAGGAAGTGACTATAAAATGAACTTAAAGGGGGCAGGGGCCAGGGGCCAGACCACATGTGGCTTTGTAAGCCACAGAAAGGAATTTCGATTAATTCTAAATGAGATAGGAAAAGCTTAGAGGATTGTAAGTAAAAGCATGACATAATCCGATGCAGGGTTTTAAACACAATTCCTCCGGTTGTAGTGTGGCTAACACTTGTAACTGAGCGCGAGACCAGTGATAAGGCTATTGCAGTAATCCCTGTGAGCTGTAATTGTCATATCAGTGGAGAGGAGCCACCTGGTTGGATTGGGGATGTGTTCTGGAAGTAGAATCCCCAGGATTCATTCGTGGCTTAGAAGTGGAGGAAGAGCTAAGGGAAAGAGATAACACAAGGGATTAAACAAACACACAAAAAAGCCTCATAGAAAGAGACAACAGCATGGTGATGACCAGAGGGAATGGGGGCAGGGGAGGTGGAAGAGGGTAAATGGGGATACATGGTGATGGAAGGAGACTTGACTTGGGGTGGTGAACACACAATGCAACATAGAGGTGATGTGTTGTAACAGTGTACTCCTGAAACCTATATAATTTTAGTACCCAATGTTGCCCCAATACATTCAATAAAAATATTTTTTAAAGAATTACTCCTGGGTGTGGGATTTTTGTGTAACAAGACTGATATTTGTGTCACTTCCGGAGATGAGGTAAACTAGGTAAGGGAGCAGTATAACCCTAGCAGTTAAGAGATGAACTCCCGGACCAGTCCGCCTGGCTTCAAATCTCAGTGCTGTAGCTTGTAGGCTGGGGCAAGTTACCTAACCTGTCTGGGCCACTGTTTCCCTGTGGATGCAATGGGGGGGGGGGCAGAGATAATAACATACCTATATAATAGGGTTGTTATGACGGTTGCATAAATTAATAGAGCTAACGCTCTTGCAACAACGCCTGTGAGAGAGTAAATGCTCTATGTCACTTGTTGCAGTTATTTCCAGTGTACTCATTTGCACTTTGTTAAGTGTCACCCATCTCACTCAGTGTTCTTGACCTCACTTCATACTTGCTATTTGGTCTTCTTGCTTCTGGCTTTGTCTTCCCACCAGCGGGATTCAGGAGAGAAGCAGAAGAGGCTCCATAGCAAGCTCGGGCTGTGATGGGTGGGCCACCTGGTGCGACTCAGGCAGGAAGGGAGACTGTACACATCTATCAGTAGTCAGGGTATCTCGAGCATTCGGGATGAGGAGAGGCTTTGGCAAACTGCTGATGCTTCATGAAACCGGACTCTGGGATGCCTTTATCTTCTTTGTGTGAACTGTTTGTCCTATTCTCTGACTTTTCCTTCAGAAGATACTGGGAAGCTGCTCTTTTTATCCCTTGATCAGTACATTCTCTTCAAATTCATGTCCCGCTAAATGTTAACAGTTTTTTTTTTTTGAGGGGGCGACGTGTCCTGTGATCAAATTCCTTGATAAAAGAAATGAAACATTTTAGAAGCCTCTATTCTGCTAAAGTGCATTGTAAATCTCCAGAAGAGAAGAAAAAGTTACAGTATTTCTTAACCTTACTTCAACATGGAGCCTTCCCTTTCGTACAAGTATGTCACATTTTGGAAAATGCTATCATAGACAAAAATCCCTCTCAGGAATATGCTGGTGTCTTAGTTTGCTGTTCTAGAAGATTCATTCTCTCAGGTCAGGCCTTCAGTGAGGAAAGGAAAACATGTCAGGTTTTGGAGACTGTCAGACCTGGTTCAAATTCCCACCTGCTGCTTAGAACTATATGCCTTGAGCAAGTTCCTTTGAGTCTCTCTGGGCTTTGGTCTCTTTATTTGTGTAATGGAAAAACGTGACAATACCTGCCCTTTAGGAGTATTATTAGAGTCGGGATACTGTATTGGAGGGCAATGGTTACACTAACTGTGGGCCACGGGCTGGAGAAGTTGCTTGCAGACATCAGAAAGCAGGTGGGGCATATAAGTCTTTCTGTTGTTTAAGACATGATGGCATTACACAGTAAATGACTTGCAGAAGAACACAGGATGCTGGGAGCATGAGAAATAAAACTGAATAGTCTTGGAACACAGGTCTGTAGTACAAGGCTATCACCAGTAGAGGGCAAGGATTTAAAAAGAAAAAGAGGGTGGGCGGCATAGGGGACAGCAAAGGAGGGGGATTGGGACACAGCTGTAATAGAACAATAATAAAAAAAAACACATTTTTTCTGATTAAAAGCCTACTACAATGACCATTGTAGACATTCTGAAAAATACAGAAAAAAATAACAAATAAAAAAATTCAAATCTCTCACAATTCCACCTCCTAGGCACATTGTTAAATGAATATTTTATTTCCCTCCAGAAGTATATGCAATATATATGTTTATATTATGTTATATATGCAATTTTGGTTCTTTGTCTATTTGTTGAACATAACCATATAAGCATTTCCCCTCTTCAAAGCATTGAAGCTTTTGTCAATATGATATATGTTTTGTAATATGCATGATCTTGATTTATGAACACTTTATCATTTGCCATTTCTAAAGAATGTAAGTCATCATTGCTACTAAAGTTTTACTATTTTAAATAAGGCTGAGGTGAAAATCTTCGGGCATACAGTGTTTCTGCATTTCAAGTAATTTCCTTAGGACCAATTCCCAGAAGTGGGATTACTGGCTCAGGAACTGGTTGTTTGAAGGCTCATGATATATGTAGATGGAATTCTTTTCCAGAACAGCTACAACAATTTTTATTTCCGCCGCAGTGTGAATGAGTCTCAGCTATACCGCGCCCTATCCAGCAACTGGTATGTAAGCTTTTAAAAAGGGCTTTGCTAATGTGATAAAAGAAAAATGCTGGATTGCTTTAGTTTACATTTCTTTGATTAAATTTGAAGTTGAACATCTTTTAATGTGTTTATTAACTGTTAGTATTTCTTTGGTAGTTTTTTTTAAATTAAAAGATTTATTTATTTATTTTTTGAGAGCGGGGAAGGGAGAAAGAGAGGGAGTGAAACATCAATCTGTGGTTGCCTCTCATGTGGCATCCACTGGGGACCTGGCCCACAACCCAGGCATGGGCCTTGATTGGGAATCAAACTGGCAACCCTTTCATTCACAGGCCGGCACTCAATTCACTGAGCCACACCAGCCAGGGTGTTCTTTAGTGTTCTTTTACTCTATTTGAAGGTCTTGTTTATTGTTATGAATTGTTTATATTTTAAGGTTTTTAAAGTTTTGTCTTATTTGTTGCAAATGATTTTGATTTTTGGTTTCTTTTCAATTTTACCTTGAATTTAACTGTCAAGATTTATGGCCCAACATTTGTAGAGATTGGTTGAAAAAAACAGAGCAATACAGGCATACCTCATTCTATTGTGCTCTGCTTTATTGCACTTCATAGATACTGTGTTTTTTCCACAAATTGAAGGTTTGTGGCAACTCTGCATTGAGCAAGCCTACCAATACCATTTCTCCAACAGCATTTGCTCAGTTTGTATCTCTGTGCCATATTTTGGTAATTCGTGCCATATTTCAAACTTATTTTTCTTTTTTTAAGATTTTATTTATTCATTTTTAGAGAGAGGGGAAAGGAAGGAGAAAGAGAGGGAGAGAAACATCAGTGTGTGTTTGCTTCCCATGTACCCCACTACTGGGGACCTGGCCTGCAACCCAGGCATGTGCCCTGACTGGAATCAAACTGGTGACCCTTTGGTTTGCAGGCCCATGCTCAATCCAATGAGCTACACCAGCCAGGGCTCAAACTTTTTCATTACAATATTTGCTATGGTTATCTGTGATTAGTGACTTTTGATTTTACTATTGCAATTATTTCAGGGTGCCATGAACTGTGCCCATATAAGATGGCAAACTTAATGAACAAATTTGTATTCTGATTGCTCCACTGACTGGCCATTCCCTTGTCTTCCTTCCTCTCCTTGGGCCTCCCTATTCCCTGAGACACAACAATATTGAAATCAGACCAACTGATAAACCTACAGTGTCCTCTAAGTGTTCAAGTGAAAGGAAGAGATACATATCTGTCACTTTAAATCCAAAACTAGAAATGATTAAGCTCAGTGAGGAAAGAATATTGAAAGACAAGGTAAGCCAAAAGCTAGGCATCCTGTACCAAACAATTAACCAAGTTGTGAATGCAAAGAAAAAGTCCTTGAAGGAAATTAAAAGAGCTGTTCTGGTGGACATATGAATGATAAGAAAGCAGAACAGCCTATTGGTGATGTGGAGAAAGTTTCAGTGGTCTGGATGGAAGATCAAATCAGTCACAGCATTCCCTTAAGCCAAATCCTAATCCAGAGCAAGGCCCTAACTCTCTCCAATTCTATGAAGGCTGAGGGAGATGAGGAAGCTGCAGAAGAAAAGTTTGAAGCTAGCAGAAGCCATCTTCAAAATGTAAAAATGCAAAGTGATCAGCAAGTGCTTGAGTAGAAGCTGCAGCAAGTTCCCCAGAAGACCTAGCTAAGATAGTTAATGAAGGTGGCTATGCTAAACAGCAGATTCGCAATGCAGAAAAAGCAGCCTTCCTTCTATTGGAAGAAGATGCCATCTAGGACTTTCACAGCCAGAGAGGAGAAGTCAGTGCCTGGCTTCAAAGCTTCAAGGGACAAGGTGACTCTCCTGTTAGGGGCTAATGCAGCTGGTGACTTTAAGTTGAGGCCAAGGCTCATTTACTGTCCTGAAAGTCCCAGAGCCCTTCAGAATTATGCTGAATCTACTCTGCCTGTGCTCTGTGGATGAAATAAGAAAGTTTGGATGAATATTTTAAGCCCAATATTGAGACCTATTGCTCAGAAAAAAAAATGCTTTCAAAATAATACTACTCAGCCCTGGCTGGTGTGGCTCAGTGGATTGAGCACAGGCCTGTGAAGCAAAGCGTAGTGGGTTCAATTCCCAGTTAGGGCACCTGCCTGGGTTGTAGGCCAGGTCCCCTGTAGGGGGCACGTGAGCGGCAGCCACACATTGATGTTTCTCTCCCACTCTTTCTCCTTCCCTTCCCCTTTCTCTAAAAATAAAAATAAATAAAATATTTTAAAAAATAATAGTACTGCCCTGGCTGGTGTGGCTCAGTGGATTGAGCATGGGCCTGTGAACCAGGGGGTCCCTGGTTCGATTCCCAGTCAGGGCACTTGCCTGGGTTGCAGGCCAGGTCCCCAGTGGGGGACACATAAGAGGCAACCACGCATTGATGTTTCTTTCCCACTCTTTCTCCTTCCCTTCCCCTCTCTCTGAAAATAAATAAGTAAATTAAAAAAAATAGTACTTATTGACCATGTACCTGGTCACCCAAGAGCTCCATGCAAATGTACCATGAGATTAATGTTCTTTTCATGCTTGCCAACATAACATGCACTCTTCAGCCCATGGATTAATGAGTTTTTCATCCATTGTGGGCCAGGTCCTCAGTAGGGGGTATATGTTTGGTTGCCCAGTAGAGAGGCAACCATACACTGATGTTTCTCTCCCTCTCTCCCTCCCATCCCTTTCTCTCCAAAAAGAAATAAATAAAATATTTTTTAAAGAAGAAATTGCCACAGCCACCCCAACGTTTCACAACAACCACCCCGATCAGTCAGCAGCCATTAACATCAAGGTCCTCCACCAGCAAAAAGATTTCAACTCACTGAAGGCTCAGATGGTGTTTACCATTTTTCAGCAATAAAATATTTTTAATGAAATTATGTACATTGCTTTTTTTTGACATAATGCTGTTGTACATTTCACAGACTTTTATATGCATTGGGAAACCAAAAGTTCTGTGTAACTCATTTTATTGTGATATTTACTTCATTGTGGTGATCTGGAACCAAAATTGTAACAGTTCCAAGGTATGCCTGCAATTTGAAAAGCATTTCAAGATCTTAGAGGCATAAGATAAGCAAATACCTATCTGACGTGCTTTGGTGTTGGTGCTATAATAATGCTGAGAGTACGTGTGTACTGAGGTCTTGCCAGATGCCAGGCACACTGCTCAGTGACATCAGTAATCTCATTTAATTTCCATCCGAAACTCATAAAAAAGGTATTATAATTATCTAAAGAGTCAGAGAACATCATTTTTCTGAAGTCAGCTGGTAACAGCTGTCTCTAGATTCTGCATTTCTAACAATTTTGCTCTATATCTCTGGCATCAAAGCCTGAGGGCCTTACATATGGTTACACAGGTTGTGTGTCCACTGTTTAACTCCAAGAAGCACCATTCACGTGACTGGTACTCCCTATGGTTGTGTCAGGCACAACCTGCATGACCATATACAGTTTTTCCTGTGAGTTCCTTTTCTCTGATTAAGGAATATTAGAAAATAGTCCTGGCTGGTATGGCTCAGTGGATTGAGTGCCGGCCTGTGAACCAAAGAGTCACCAGTTCAATTCCCAGTCAGGGCACATGCCTGGGTTGTGGGCCAGGTCCCCAGTGTGGGGCACATGAGAGGCAACCACATGTTGATGTTTCTCTCTCTCTCTTTCTCCCTTCCTTCCCCTCTCTCTAAAAATATGTAAATAAAAATAATAAATAAATAAATAGAAATAGGTAAATAAAACCTTAAAAGAAAATATATTTGGCTCTTGGAGATGTGAGATCTGACTGTGGCGATGTAATCAAACTTCTTTTGCCTTCTCAATCTTGACTTTCCCATAGAGAAAAGCAATGGTTTCAAACAAATCAATGATTTTAAAAAGTGTGGCATGGGTTCCAGAGGTGACATCAGACATGCTTATAGAAGGTGATTTGCGTGGTTATTTCTTAACAGTAAACAAATTTATCCTATGCTTATCTTCTAATAATGGCATGTTACTAATTCTTCATTTCTGATAGTCCTATGAAGTTCCTTATAAAATAATTTTTGCAAGTAAAAATGTTAGTTGATTTAAACATAAATATTAGGTATAGTCATATAGGTAATACTTTGAATGTTTATTTCTTTATTAACTGTGTCTTATAACCAGAATGTAAATTTCTTGGGAGCAGGACTTTTGTCTATTTTTATCACTACCGTATCCCCAGTTTCTAGAGCAATGATGACATGTAGTAGGTGCTCAATGAATGTTGTTAATTTAAAAAGGATGAATGGGCCATAGCTGGTGTGGCTTGGTGGATTGAATGCCAGCTTGTGATCCAAAGGGTCGCCAGTTCAATTCCCAGTTAGGGCACATGCCTGGGTTGCAGGCCAGGTCCCCAGTAGGGGGCGCATGAGAAGCAACCACACATTGATGTTTCTCTCCCTCTCTTTCTCCCTCCCTTCCCCACTCTCTAAAAATAAGTAAATAAATAAAATATTTTTTTAAAAAAAGGAATGAATGGACTTTTGGGTTCCAGTACAGCATGTAAGGAGCTTGGACGTTGCCATTCCCATCCTTGCAAATAAGAAACAAGCCAAAAAAGTTAAAAAGTAACAACTCTTTTAACATCCATTCAAAAATTGAGGTCACAGGGGAAACCACTGCCCCCACAGTTGGAGAGACAGACAGGCAGATACAAAGAATCAGTGTACTGCAGTAGAAACCCAGGAGCGAAAACCTTCAATGGAACTAGTACAAGGGTAAGGAAAAGCTAAACTCCACAAGATGAATTGCTGGAGTCTCAGTGTGGACAAGCTGTAGGGCACACCGTTTTGTGAGTTTTACCTGAGGTTACGATAGGGAAGATCTGAGAAAAAGTTTCTCTAACTCTGTAGGCAAAGAGTAAAACAGACACTTTTAAATACCTCAAAGCAATATGCTCTCCTTAATAAGCCCTGCCTTCAGGAAAAACTATTTCATCAGATTCTAACTTAATGGGGTTTTACTAGAGGCTAACCTACCTAGGGGAAGGGAAAGAACCAGCTCCAGTCTCATAGCCTTTTTATCTAACCTGACAGAAGAACAAAACTGAAAAGCACTTCTAAAGGTTACCTCCTACGGTTACAGGCTTACTAAAACACAGGAACCTGATCATAGGAATATAGAATGCACCCCCTGCTGCAACATCTTCTCACCGCATAAACAGGGTACTCATTTAGTAACAGGGAAATATAATAAAATAACTGCACATCTCAGAATGTATTTTTAAAAATCTCTAGGGAACTTGAAAGCCAACAGGGGCAGAATAACAAGGGCACCAGAGGGAATTTTGGCTTCTGACATTTACAGCAAGAGCAAACAGTAAACCCAGGCTAAGTCTTAGATAAACACAAAACCTCATACTGAAGACCCATTTACCTCGGTCCCTTCTAATCAATGCATCATCATGTTTGGCTTTGACCAACAACAAAAACACATGATATACTAAAAGACCAAAAACACAGTTTGAAGAGAGAATTAGCAGCTGAGTCAGGCTCAGACATGGCAAGGATGTTGAGATTAGCAGACCAAGACTTTTTAAAAATCATGGTTAATATGCTGAGGGATTTCATGAAAAGTGGAAAACGTGTAAAAATAAATATGTAATGTGAGGGAGCTAAAGACTCTGACAAGGAATGAGAAGGTAATGCTAAACATCAAACATAATGTAACAGAAATTTAAAATAATTTTGACAAGCTCACTGATAGATTGAAAATGGCCAATGCAAGTGTCAGTGAGCTTGAAGAAACATCAGTAGAAACTTCTAAAACTAAAATGCAAAGAGAAAGAAAGAATAGATAAAATGACCACAGTTTGTGAGACATTTGCAAAAATTGTAACATACACATAATGGGAATACCAAAAATAGAGAGAAAGATAGAGACAGAAACAGAAGAAATATTTAAAACAAAGAAGACTGAAAATTTCACATTAGTGATAAACAGGAAGCCAAAAATACAAGAAGCTTACAAAAGAGCAAACAAAATAAATACCTCCAAAACTACACCAAGAAATATTATATTGAAACTTCAAAAAAAGTAAAATAAAGAGAAAATCTTGAAATGAGCCAAAAGTGGAAGTAACCCTACCTTACCTACAGAAGAGAAAGGATAATAATTAGACTTCTTTTCAAAAATCACACATGGGCCCTGATTGGTGTGGCTCAGTGGATTGAGCACCAGCCTGTGAAGCAAATGGTTGCTGGTTCGATTCCCAGTCAGGGCACAAGCCTGGGTTGTGGGCCAGGTCCCCAGCCCAGGTGGTATGTGACAGGCAACTAATTCATGTTTCTTTCCCTGCATTTCTTCCTCCTTTCCTCTCTCCTTAAAAATAAATAAATAAAATCTTTACAAAAAATACGAAACTAAAATTTTTAAAAATGAAGGAGAAATAAAGGCTTTCTTAGACAAACACAAATTAAGACATTTTGTTGACAATAGACCTGCCTTGCAAGTAATGTTTCACAAAGTCCTTCAGGAAGGAGGACAGTAATATGGGTCAGAGACTCATATGTACATGAAGAAAGGAAAAGCATTAGAGAAGGGATAAATAAAGGTAAAAATAGAACCTTTTTTGGTTATTCTAAATTGACCTAACGGTTAACAGTTTGTTCAAATTAATAACAGCAACAATGAATTCAATAATTACAGCTTATGAATAAGTAAAATGAATCATAGCAATGTTATAAGGAATTGGAGAGAGGAATTGGGAATACTTCAATATAAATTATTTGCACTTCGTGGGAAGTGGCATCATGTTACTTGAAAGGGGACTTGGATTAGTTGTAATTAATATTGCAAATTCAATGGTAACTCTTTAAAATTAAAAAAAAATTATCCTCACCTAAGGACATTTTTTCATTGCTTTTCGAGAGGGAAAAGAAGAGAGAGAAACATTGATGTGAAGGAGAAACATCAATTGGTCGCCTCCCTTCACACACCTGGACCAAGGATCGTATGCACCTCCAACTGGGATCAAACCTGTAACCTAGGCATGTACCCTGACTGAGAATTGAAACTGCAACCTTTCTGTTGCAGGAATACAGGAAAGAAGAGCTGAGCCCCCCAGCAAGTTCATGAGAAAGAGAGGAAGTGCCCGCCCCTGCCTCCTACAGAGTGAAGGCACCACAGCCAAGTCTGTTTGAATGACCCCTGCCAGGTCCTAGTTACCCCTGCTGAGTGCATTTCTGTGGGGAAGGGACAGCAACACTGAGTGGGGACCTTCAAAGGTTGAGGCCTGAGGCAGACCCAACCTCTAGACTGTGGAGGTCTCACCTGCTGGTCTACTAAAAACTACTCCCTGAAAAACTTGCTGAGGCCCAGGTGGGGACAGTGGCAGACATCTGGGTTGCAACAGAAAACTTCTTGGGAGGCCCTAGACTGGCATAGGCGGCCAGCTTCAGAAAACATCGGCACAGGATTCCAGGAGCTCCTCATTCAGCATATCTAGGGACCGATTACACCAGGTACTACAAACTGCTAAATTAACCACACTTTTTTTTTCTGTTTAATCTTTATTTTCTTGTTCTTTTCTTTTCTTTTTTTTTTGCAACCATATCTCATCTCTCTTTCCTATTCTCACTGTATTTTTCTCTCCTTTCTATTTTTTATTCTTTTTTCTTCAGTTTTGCCTTTCCCACTCTTCAATTGAGTTAATTTTTATTTTTCCTCTTTCTCTATATATTTTATTATTTTTACTATAATTTTCTTCTTTCTTTTCTTTAATATTCTCTTTTTATGTTTCTTTTGTCCTTTTCTAATTATTTTTTTAAAGATTTTATTTATTTATTTTCAGAGAGAGGGAAAGGGAGGGAGAAAGTGAGGAAGAGAAAGACCAATGTATGGTTTCCTCTCACACAATTCCAACCAGGGACCCAGTCTGCAACCCAGGCATGTGCCCTTAACTGGGACTCAAACCAGCAACCTTTTGGTCTATTGGCTGATATTTAATCCACTGGGCGACACCACCAAGGCTCTAATTATCTTTGTTTCTTGTCTTCTACTATTTTTTTTTAAGATTTTTATTTATTTATTTTTAGAGAGGGGGAGGGAGGGAGAAAGAGAAGGAGAGAAATATCAATGTGTAGTTGCCTCTCGCACACCCCCTACTGGGGGCCTGACCCACAACCCAGGCATGTGCTCTGAGTAGGAATCAAACCAGCGATTGTTTGGTTTGCAGGCCAGCCCTCAATCCACTGAGCCATACCAGCCAGGGCATGTTCTTCTTTTCTTTTTATTTTTCTTTATTATCATTATTATTGTCTCTCTGTTCCTTTTCCACTTCTTTTTGTTGTTGTTGTTGTTTATTTTTTTGTTGAGTTCTTTCCAGTTTTGTTTTGTCCTGTCTTGTTTAATTTGGTCAGCACCTGTACAACAATTTGCATGACACAGTCAGGGTTGAGCCCCACAATCAGCCAGCCCAAGGGTGGAGCTATCCCACAAATGAGACAACAGCAATCAAGAACCAATTATTGGGGGGAGGGGGATATAAGGGGCTAAATTGTAATGAAAAAAATACAATAAAGATTAAATCAAAAATAATATAATCAGAAATGCCATTTAAAAAGAACCAGTTACAATAGGAGGAACCCTATAACTCATACAAGAATCATTCCTAGAGCACCCAGCTCAGGTGATCAAGGAGACTGCACCACTGTGTGCCACAGGACACCTACTACAGAAGGTCAGCCCATGAAGACTGGGAGTGACAACAGTCCTATTTAATACATAGAAACAGCCACAAAGAGACAGACAAAACGGGGAAACAAATCAAACACATTTCAAATGAGAGAACAGAAGGACTTTCCAGAAAAAGAGCTAAATGAAATGAAGGCAAGCAATTTATCAGATACAGAGTTCAATGTAATAGTTATAAGGATGTTCAACAGCATGAAAAAGGACATAGAAACTATGAAAAATAACCAGGCAGAAATGAAGAATAACACATTTGAAATGAAGAATACACTTGAAAGAATCAGTAGGATGGATGAAGCAGAGGACCAAATCAGTGAATTAGAGGATAAAGTAGACAAAAATCACCCACACAGAGCACCAAAAGAAAAAACAATTAAAAAGCAAAATGATAGTTTAAGGCATCTTTGAGACAACATGAAATGTAACAACATAGAGGTTCCACAAGGAGAGGAAAGATAGCAAGGAACAGAGAACACATTTGAAGAAATAATAGCAGAAAACTTCCCTAACCTGGTGAAAGAAAAAGTCACACAAGTTCAGGAAGCACAGAGAGCCCTAATCAAAATGAACGCAGAGACCCACACCAAGACACATCATAATTAAAATGGCAAAGGGCAAAGACAAGAAGAGAATCTTAAAGGCAGCAAGACAGAGGCAGTTAGTTACCTACAAGGGAGTTCCCATAAAACTTTACCCTGATTTCTCAAGAGAAAAACTTCAGCCAGAAGGAATTGGCATGAATTATTCAAAGTGATGAAAAACAAAGACATGCAACCAAGATTACTTAAAAATAAAGGCAAAATAAAGAGCTGCCCAGACAAAAAAAAAAGGCTAAAGGAGTTCATTACTACCAAACCAATGTTGTAAATAATGTCGAAGGACCTGTGAGAGAGAGAGAGAGGAATCTCAGTACAATTAAAAATGGTAAAAATTAAGTACCTATTTAAAATAACTTTAAATGTAAATGGATTAAATGCTCCAATGAAAAGACATAGGGTAGCAGAATCGCTAAGAAAACATGACCCATATATATGCTGTCTACAAGAGACCCACTTCTGATAAGAATATATACACATGCTGAAAATGAAGGGTTGGAGGGAAACTATTCCATGCAAATGAACACAAGCAAAAAAAACAAAAAAACAAAACTGAGGTAGCAATACTTATATCTGACAGAATAGACTTCAAAACAAAGGTCATAACAGGAGACAAGGAAGGTCACTACATAATACTAAAGGGATCAATCTAACAAGACAGTAAAACCCTTGGAATATATGCACCCAATATAGGAACACCTAAATATATAAAGATGTTGGAGGACGTTAGGGAAGAGA
Source organism: Carollia perspicillata (assembly GCA_004027735.1). Classification (NCBI taxonomy): domain Eukaryota; kingdom Metazoa; phylum Chordata; class Mammalia; order Chiroptera; family Phyllostomidae; genus Carollia; species Carollia perspicillata. The sequence goes on from PVKM010004428.1 coordinate 48,901, forward strand.
TGGACAGCAATACACTCATAGCAGGGGATTTTAACACCCCACTGTCATCAATGGTTGGATCTTCCAGACAAAAAAACCAACAAGGAGACAGTGACCTTAAATGACACACTACATCAAATGGATTTAATTGATATTTAGATAATATGTCATACTAAAGCAGCAGAATATACATTCTTTTCAAGTGCACATGGAACACTCTCAATGATATACCACATGTTAGGACACAAAACAAGCTTTAAAAATTTAAGAAAATTTAGGGGGGTAAATGCAGACAACTGTAATTGAACAACAATAAATATTTTTTAAAAAAACTTGAGCCCCCTGTACGTGGCTCGTACTGCCTTTGGCCAGTTTGTGAACCGCTCTGAGCTGGTATTGTTGACCTGCACCTGGTCTGCAGCATTTCCCTGGTAGTGCTCCCTCCTGCTCGGCGGGAGATGCCCATAGACCTCAACAAGTGGTCCAGGCCCTTGAGCCAGCAGGAAGTGGAAGAGCAGTGGCAGCACCAGCTGCAGGTCAAGTACACCAGGGTGGAGGTTGATGAGCTGGGCAAAGTGCTGATGTCCACTCAGGTTAAGAACTGGCTCACCAGTATTGCATGGGATGACCTTGATGCAAGTAAACTCCATACCTTGGTCTTGACAGACCCAGATGCTCCAAGCCGAAAAGGACCCCAAATATAGGGAATGGCACCATTTCTGGGTGGTCAACATGAAGGGCAACGACATTGGCAGTGGTGCAGTTCTCTCCAATTATGTGAGCTCTGGGCCCCCTAAGGGTGCAGGCCTCCACCGCTACATCTGGCTGGTTTATGGGCAGGACACGCCGCTGAAGTGTGATGAGCCTATTCTCAGCAACTGATCTAGAGACCGCCGTGGCAAATTCAAGGTGGCATCTTTCCACAAAAAGTACCAGCTCAGGTCCCCAGTGGCCAGCACATGCTACCAGGCAGAATGGGATGACTATGTGCCCAAGCTCTGTGAACAGCCGTCTGGAAAGTAGGGGGAAGCCAGGAGACAGGTATCACCCTAGGGGCCTAAGCAGTGTTCTCAAGTTCAGTGATGCATGTAGATCTCTCCTCTTCCCAGTCCCCATTCTCACAGGCAAGACCTGAGCAGATAGTGGTGTAGGGTGATGTTTTCTTCTGCCTATCCTTTGTAATTGTACGGGCTCACACAACCTGGTTTATGTTTTGATCAAATTTGGACTCCAGTTTGGGGCTATTTTGGTACTATGATGTGGTCATCAGATTGTTCATATAAAAGCAACCCAGAATTTAAAGGAGAAAAAGATTTGGTAAGAAGAACAGGTCTACAGTAATAGTGCAGAGCATCAAACAATCTTTAAGGGAGATTTAAAAAAAAAGATTCCTTGTCTCTGCCATTGTGAGCCCAAATCCAAAATTGTGCATGGTGGCATATTCTGAGATGTTTTCAGAGCCCTGTCTCTCTCCAGGCAGCCAGAGGCTGGCATGTTCACTAACCCCCAGTGTATGCACACCTTGGGTTGGCTATTATTAGGTGTCATGTTCTGCTCCAGCTCATTTAAAGAGCAGTACTGGAAAGAGCAGTGGGGAGCGTCGCTTCCCTGTTGGGGCACAGCCTTCTAGATGAGCGGCAGGGCTGCATGAGAGGTTATCTCAAATCCGTGGGTCTGTGTCTGTTAAATTGACCACTCTTCATTGGTGTAACAAAAGCCAGTCTGGAGTTGCTAAATGTTGTGTTAATTCTGCTGTTTGCTTATAGTTGAATAAAAATAAAAACACTGTGTGGACAAAAAAATTTTGAGAAAACTCACATCGTATCAAGCAAGCATTTTCTCAAATCACAATGGCATGAAACTAGAAATCAACCTCAATTAAAAAAAACTCAAAAACATTCTAATACATGGAGGCTAGTAGCATGTTATTAAATAATGAATGGGTTTTCAAATGAGGTCAAGGAAAAAATGAAAAATTACCTGGAAACAAACAAAAATGAACAAACAATAACCCCAAATCTATGGGACACAGTGAAAGCAGTCCTGAGAGGGCAGTTCATAGAACTACATGCCTACCTCAAGAGGCAAGAAAAATGTAAAATAAACAATCTAAACCTGCACCTAAAAGAACTAGAAAAACAACAACAAATCCCAGAGTAAGTAGAAGGAAGGAGATAATCAAGATCAAAGTGGAAATAAATGACATAGAAACTAAAAAACAATTGAAAAGATCAATGACACCAAGGAGCTGGTTCTTTGAAAAAAATAAACAAGATTGATGAACCTTTAATTAGACTCATCAAGAAAAAAAAGAGAGGACCCAAATAAAACCAGAAATGAAAGAGAAGTAACAACTGATATTACAGAAATACAGAGGATTGTAACAAAAATACTATGAACAAATGTATGCCAGTAAATTGGACAACTGGGTAAAATGGATAAATTCATAGAAACATACAGTCTTCCGAAACTGTATCAGGAAGAATCAGGAAACCTGAATAAACTGATAACAACTACTGAAATTGAAGCTGTAATCAAAAAACTTCCAGCAAACAGTCCTGGGTGGTGTGGCTCACTGTTCACCAGTTTGATTCCCAGTCAGGGCATGTGCCTGGGTTGTGGGCCAGGTCCCTAGTTGGGGTCACATGAGAGGCAACCACACATTGATATTTCTCTCCCTCTCTTTCTTCCTCCCTTTGCCTTTCTCTAAAAATAAATAAATAAAATACTTTTTAAAAAGTTAAAAAATAAAAACTTCCAGCAAACAAATGTTCTAGACTAGATGCCTTTACAAGTGAATTTTGCCAATCATTCAAAGAAGAACTAACCCCAGTCCTTCTCAAAGCAATACATAAAACTTCAAGAAGAGGGACTAATTCCAAGCTCTTTTTATGAGGCCTGTATTACCCTAATTCCAAACCCAGGTAAAGACACTACAAAGAAACCATAGGCCAATATCGCTGATGAACCGAGATGCTAAAATTCTCAATAAAATATTGGCAAACCAGATCCAGCAATACCTTGAAAAGATCACACACCATGATCAAGTGGGATTTATCCTCAGGCTGCAAGGGTTGGTACAATACTCACAAATCCATAAATGTGATACATCACATAAACAAAACAAAAGATAAAAATCACATGATCATATCAATAGATGCAGAAAAAGCATTTGATAAAATCCAGCACCCATTTATGATAAAAAGCCTCAGCAAAGTGGGAATAGAAGGAGCATACCTCCACAAAATAAAGGCCATATATCAAAAGCCTACAGCCAACATCATACTCAACAGGCAAAACCTAAAAGCATTTCCCTTAACATCAGGAACAAGACAGGAATGTCCATTTTCTTTTTTTTT
>PVKM010004429.1:0-52175 GCA_004027735.1 Carollia perspicillata
CTTTAGTGTTTCCTCTTATCTTCTTTTACTTTCTGGATCATCATTCAAAATCTTATTCCTCAGCCAGGTCAAATTATATATCTGAAATGTGTTTTTATGACCTGATAAATAGAAAAGAAGATACAGTGTTTCAATTCACTTTTTTACATATTAGAAGAACAAAAAATAAAGGCATTTGGCTTTTGTAACTAAATGGTTTCATTAAAGAAAAAAGTACTTTTTAAAATACTACACTGCATCAGTCTTCCCTTCAGAGTTTGGAAGTATTATAACAAAGTTTCTCACTTCCAAAAGATAGCCAAAGTGTCCACCAGCTACTTATGTGCTTATCTAAATTGAATGTAAAATATTTCTTTGGGACAGGTTAAAACTGTCACTGTGTAGGCAAAAGAATTAACATCCATTCATTTGTACCTTGGCTCTTGTCTAAGTAAAGACCCTTCTAGGATTCAGAAACCAGAAGCTGTCCCTGGTATTGTATATGTATGAGAGGGATTTCTAACATATCAACTGTAAGTCATTTAGGAACAGTGGGATGGATGTCTCTGTGCTCGTTCATTTCAGCATACTTATAAACTAGTTAAATGGCTTTATTATGTTTTCTCAATCTTATTTACCTTCAATGTTAATTTTCTTATTGAAAATCCTATCAAATTTTTTACACTTCCTTCAGGAAAACTCAGCCATTAAAATCACACATTTATTTTTATATATAGTCACTTTATTTTTATTTTAGGATTTATGATTACAATATTTCTAGGCCCAATAACATGATTCTTACTTTTACAATGAACATTAAATATATTTTTACATTATACTTTTAAAAGCAATGCTAGAATTCAGACATCTACACCTATTGCTATTCTGTTATTAAATGGTAAAATAAATGTGTGTTAAATTCCCTTAAGTATTTTTGTACACTTATGTTCTCAGTACTATTTGATAAAAAAATCATCCACATGTGAGAGAAACATGAGCATCAAAAATGGCACAATTGTGTTAGAAGATACTGTATAAAAAGTAAAGAATTCTGTTGTCTAGCCACCCAGATATTTTCAAAACTAAACATTCTTTCTATGTGCCTCAAGCAATTATAAATGGATGGCTCCAAAACATGATAAAAAATTGTGAAGCTTTAGCATATCTATAGAAAATTTCACTTCTCTTACAAAAACTTAAGGTAAAGCCAGCCAATCATGTTTAGGGATAGACATAATCGTGAATTAATGTGCAATATGGTTATTACATATAGATGAAAAATATGTAAATATATATAAGTAACTGTGATTAGCATCATAACATTCTACACCAAAACCATGTTAAATTTTTTTTCTAACCTTTTGTTTGCCATCTTTGGCCTATGATCAGCTTTAATGCTAGTCCTTCCCTTAGTATTTAGTAATCACAATCATTACTAATATCCATTTACTTACTCTCTCATATTGAAAGTTTCAGGCTCAGAATGACTAAAGCTAGGAAATTCAACTACTACATGGGAAGAGTGGAGAGGCCTTAAGAAATCCATTCTTGTTACTAACCCTATCCATAGGGCCTTATGATAACACAGTCTCATTTTACCTATTTGCAGTCTCATTTCTATCTGTTTACTTAATTATTTGTTGCTTTGAACACATCACAAGAAAGGTATATAGTGAATGTTAATGTGGTCATGTGTGCATGGGTGGGTGAAATTGTGAGTTGTGAAGTAATAGGTGGTTACTCAGAAAAGACCTGAAAGATTGGTGAAAGACAAATATAATATGATCTCATCTATAAGAAGAATTTAGTTAACAAAATAAACTAATGAACAAAATAGAACCAGAAGCATGGAAACATGGAAAGACTGACAGTGGCCAGAGCAGAGGGGACAGGGGAAATAATCGTTCACAGAAAGGGAAGGGACTTAACAAAGAACATGTATCAATGGCCCACAGACATGGACAACAGTGTGGGAATTGACTGAGAGAGCCATGGGTGGGATGAGTAGAGGAGGGCAAGGAGGGTAAACTTGAGGCAACTGTAATAAAATAACAATAAAATAATTTAAAAGAAAGCAATGCAGATGGCATGGTTTTTCTTCTCACTGACCTAGGTTAGGTGTGTTACCATCAAATACCTAGATACCAAAGGAAAGTCAGAAATTAGTTTAAATTGTAAGTAGGTAAGAAAATACGAGTTGCAACGTCTGGTGTCCCAATTAAATGGGATATTTAAAGTGTTTTCTTATGATCACTTTCTCCTGAGAAAGTCTTTAGCCCAGTTTGCAACCTAATTAATCTCTATAATTACTCAACTAATTTTAGTTCTTAAACAAACGAGAGATGGTAATCAGCAAATTGAGTGGCTCTACAACTTGAATCCGGTGGAATGGTCTTTGCTTTATAAGTTTTGTAATATCTGCCTTTCCTCTTCTGTCCATTAGATACAGATTAGATCGGGTTTCCAACAGCAAATTCACTCCTATTTGTATATAAAAAGGAAAGTTCTATATTAGCTTGTATTGCACTTTTAATATATTTTATTTATGTATTTTTGGAGAGAGAAGAAAGGAGGTGGAAAAAGTGGGAGAGAAATATTGATGTTCAATAGATACATCAGTCAGTTGCTTCTTACACACCCCCTACTGGGGACCTGGTCAGCAACCTAGGCATGTGCCCTGACTGGGAATCAAACAGGCAACCTTTTGGTTTCTCAGGGAGACCCAACCCACTGAGCTACATCAGTCAGGGCCAGGTTACATTTTTATAATTGACTTTATATTAGTATTTTTGTTATGCCAGTGTTCTCATTTGTGTAAAGGTGATACCATTTTAGGCTGTTAGACTCATTGTGTGTAATAATAGTATCTCCAGAAAAAGAATAAATTGCATTGAAATACATATAAACATAGAGGATAATACCTTCCGGCATCATTCTATTGGCTGGTATCTAGTGTGCCATCTTATATATAGAACTTTATATATATTACAGAACCCTTTAGTTGTGTATCAAATTTATAAAAATTAATAAACCCTTTTGAAAGTTACCATTAAATACTGAGGATGTCTAGTACCTACAAATACTTCAATTTAGTTGACTTTTCATTCCTAAATATAACTAAGGGTTTTAATGTCTTTAAAATAGTTACATATAAAGTGATTTAAATTTGAATGATTCTGTATTCATGCATATATTTAAAAAACTTAAATTTCTAAATGCTTTGAAATTAATTCCTACCTTTATGTATTTATTTGCCTATACTCTGTTATTTGTTTGCTGACTCTAGTCACGCACATAGATTCTCTGATTTAAAAGACTAGAATGAGACCCTGGCTGGTGTACCCTGGCTGGAGGGGAACCAACTCAAATATGCAAGTATATTCAGTAAAAGCATATTAGGAAAAATAGCAAATTAACCACTATAAACATATTTTATTTGCTTGTTAACAATTTGGTAATAGCAAACAAATATTTTCTACTTATGACTTTTCATAGCTTTGTTACATAAATAAAATATAATCATCAAAAGAACGACAGCTCAGTTTCAAGAAACCAAACTCACCCCAAAAAGAACCATAGCATATCTCAGAAGTGAATTACTTTTCATACATGTGGATTAGTAGTTTTTTACATGCAGGAGAGACATACAGTGGCTTAACATGGACTTCAGATGGTTTCTTAGGTGATTTCTCAGGTACTTTCACTAACCCAGCATATACTATGAAGTAAAAGGAAGATATTGAGAGCAATTACTTGTGTATATATCATATGTGCTTGAGTGTTTCCACAAATGAAACCTAGGAAAGTTTCATCTTTATTGTATTTTATATTTTAATAGAAGTATCATTTCTGTGACTCCTAAGCAATGAGATAACACAAATCATGACAGTTAAAATTATATTGTGGGTTAGAGGGAAGATGGTGGGGAAGTGAATGGAAGTCACACTAAATTCCTCCCAGGACAAATCTGGAATTATAATTAAATTTTGGAGAAATTACCCAGAACAAAAAACTGAACAATAGTGAGAGAAAAGCCTTATAACCTTGGAAGTCACAAGAATCAGCTTTATCACTAACTGTCTGGTGAGCAGTGCACTGGGGACTCAAGAGGGCTGGCTGGAGCAACACCAGAGGGATAATTAAAGGGCCAATTAAGGAGCTGAGAATTGTGGGGACTAAACCCTAAGCTTTGATGCCCAGCTTAGAGCACCAGAGCCCAAAAAGTACAGAGACACCAACAAGCAGTGAAAAGCAACAGGATTACTCTCTGCCAGAGATGGATGGCTGGAGATGCAAAGAGCCTTTTAATAGGCCAACGCACAAATTTTCATTTTCAGCCACATACTCAGGGCTCTGGCAAAGTTGGATGTAGAGTGGGCTGGAGATGCCTGAGGAGAGAGTAGACACCAGGTCTCAGTGCTGTGTCATTATCCATATGGTAGCAGTCATCCTGCTCAGGCAGACCACTCCATTCTGAGCAGCAGCAGCAGCTGGAGGGAAAACAACAGCCCCAACACTAGGAGGGATTCTGCCCTGTCCTATGGGGCTTAAGCCTCATTGCATGGGTGACTAGATTAACAACTGAAGGAGACAACCAAAGACAATAGATCCCTGTCAGTCTCGGAGTAGGCTGCCTAATGTCAGATGGGGTCAACATCTGACATCACCAGATGTGGATCCAGAAAAAGAAAACAGTGGTAAATACTAGAGGCTACCAAGATGAAATTCACTACAGTCTTCTCCATGATAAGTGATATTTTTTTGCATAGTTTTTTAACATTCATTTCTTGTCCATGAAGTTTGTGCATATTAAGACACTATATTTTATACTACAGTTTATCTTTCTCCTTTCTTATAATAGTCTTAATCTCTTTACACCTTTATTAATTGAGGTACATTTGCTGTTGATAAAGGGATTGCAGGGGGAGTATTTTTGAGGATATGGATTTGTTCCCTGGGCTTTGTGGTTTTCTTCTGGTAGAACCTGAAGGACAGCATACAAGAGGTGGTAAGGCAGAGTGACCCACAGTCAACCAGCTAAAGGAAGGACCCACCAAAAAATGACCTAATAACATTCAAACAACAATTACATCTAGAGAGCCAACATAATAGGCATAAAGGAAAACACAAGAGCATCAAGTTCATGAGGTCAAGGAGACTGCGCCATTGAATCTCAGATTCCTTACTACAGAAGTTCACACCACAAAATCTGAGGGTCAAAACAGATCAATTTAAGAAACAGAGGCAAACAAGAAGTCTCATAAATAATGGGAAGACAAATAAAAACCCCAAAATCAAAGGGAAAGGGTAATTCTCAGAAAGAATGCTAAATGAAAAAAAGGCAAGTCAACTATCCGATATTGAGTTGAAAGCAATGGTTATCAGGAAGCTCAATGACCTCAATGAGAATTACAGAAACCTACAGTGAAGCTACAAGGAACTTACTGCAAATTATACCAGCATAAAAAAAGACATATACACTATCAACAAGAGCCAGGAGGAAATGAAGAATACAATTTTTGATTTGAAGAACACAGTAGAAGGAATCAAATGCAGGCTAGATGAAGCAGAGGATCATGTCAGCAAAGTTTAGGACAAGGTAGAAAAAAACTCCCAGAAAGAGCAAGAGAAGGAAAAAAGACTCAAAATTAATGAACAGGGGTTAAAGGAAATGCAGAAAACACATGAAACTTAACAATATCCATATAATAGATATACCAGGCAAGAGTAGAGGAGCAGGTGATAGAAATCCTATTTGATTTGGCTAGGAAAATGGCAGTGAGGTAGGTGGGAGAGGAGCCCAGTTCTCCCTGCACCCAGCTGAAACGCCTAGATGATCTTCTGAGGAACAGAGTGAACAGCCAATGGAATACTAGCTTATATTAAGTTTGGAGGGAAAAAAATTACAGAGGACATTGAAAAACTGACAGTGAGGGGATTGTGCTGGGATCAAGGTTGCTGCAGCTCCTGGCCTGGTGCCTGCCAACAGAATACGGGGAGGTGTGTTAGATCACCAGGTACTTTCCCTACTAGAATAGGTAGGGCAGCATGGCACCAGAAGGGACCTGGGTGCTGGAAGTTGCTGCACGGGGGGTGGGGGGGGATAGAGACAAAGCAGGAGACACATACAGGCAGTACAAATCCACTGGAACTGTGGGCGCCGGCACCAGAAAAACTGGGGTGCTAGGAGACACTTAGAGAAGGGAAGAGTTGGGCCGTGTTGGACCCTGACTTGGATAGTCTCCAGAGTGGCTGGACATTTGGGCTGTGTAAAAAGTCATGTACTTGTTATTAACTGCAGGCAGCTGCTTTGTAAGGAACTCCCAGCAGCAACTGGCAAGCCTTGAGGGAAAATTCAGCTGCTGCATGCCCAGACACTTTGTAGCTGAGCAGAAACACACACCCCCACCTTGTCACAGACTCCATGCCAGAGACTGACTCATGCTGGGTGCCCGGAGATTGAGTGGCTAATGTGACCCTGGCAGCTGATGCAGGACCTGGGCTGTTAGAGGCCAGGAAATTGCAAACCAGACCTGGTCCCCAAACTCTCAAAACAACAGAAGGGAGAAAAGGAGAGCCCAGCCCCCCTTTTTCTATGGCATCTAAGAAGATCAGCAGAACTCGCTGAACAAGTGTAAAGTCAGCAGGAGGCTTATTATTATTTTTTCTTTCTGGATCCTCTCTTTCTATTTTTCCTTTTTTTTTCTTCCCCCAAGTGTGACAATAAGTCATGGAGTTACAAAGTGTTCAGAGAGAGATAAAAAGGAGGAACACAAGGCTAACCCCTCAAAACTGAGAAACTGAGACAAATGTCACTTTTCTATCCCATAGAGCAGGCATTTTATTATTTATGTGTATTATTATTATCTGTTCATTATTTTACCACTTTTATTTTATTAGTATTTTTATTTGTCTTCCTTATGTTTAATTTTCTTCATTTTAATTCTGTTTAATTTTATTGTTTGACTTGTTTCCCTTATTCTCTCTTTACTGTATTTTAATTTTCCCTCTTTCACTTCACCTGTGCTCCAATAACACACAATTCTTGATTGGGTACTTTCACTTCTGGTTATCCAAATCATATATTTCATGTCATATTATTGTTGTTTCAGTTCTATTGTAAATAATTGTTGTACCATACAATTGTAAATACTACACAGCACCCCTCCCTGATCTAAGCCCACTTCACTTCAATCCTGACCATTATTATTACTGTGGTAAACTCTATTCTTTCTCACACTACATCTACTTTCCATCCTTTACTCTCACTATATCTTACTATCTAAATTTGCACAAATGCTGTGTTTCCTGGATTCAGTTCCCAACAATCCTCCCCTCTAACAAGAGTCTTATCTCTCTTTCACCTTTTATAAAAAGTGGCTACTTGGGGAAAATATCACAGTTAACACTATACTTATCCAAAGAATCTCCTATATCTTCTCTACATGCTGGTACTTTAAATCCCATAAAATATACTTCTGCTATCTTAATCCATTTTGCCTAACCCCTGTCAGTTATCACATACAAGAATAGGTGGGAGCTGCAAACACCAGTATACCTGCTGGAGGAGTAAAACCACCAATAAATAGGCCACAAAAAGCTACAAACCCAAGTACCAGAAGAGAGCCCACAAAACAGAAGAAAAAACAGACCTAGGGTATTCAGTCAAGGACGTCAGAGACCACACCACAAAACTTCATAGGATTCCTATCATAGAAGGTCACCCTCCAAAGACAGTTAAGAAAGTGAAACATCAGGAAGCAAAGAAACAAACAAAAAGAGTCAACTAAAATTGTGAGACAACAAAAGAACATGCAATCAAAAGGAGTGGAAGACTCCCTACTAAAAGCACTAAATGGAATGCAGGTAAGCAAACTATAAGATATAGAATGCAAAATAATAGCTACAATGATGCTCAAGGAACTCATAGACAAGTACAAGGAACTGAGTGAGACTACATCAGCAAGAAAAAGGAAATGAAAACTATAAAAAAAAACAGGAAGAAAGGAACAATAAAATCTCAGAAATAAAAAACACATTGGAAGGGATTAGAAGCAGGCTGGATGAAGCAGAGGATCAAATGAGCAAACTGGATGACGAGGTAAAAAAAAAGAAAACACCCGGAAGGAGCAAGAAAATGAAAAGAGGCTGAGAAAGAATGAAGAGGATTTAAGAAAATGCAGGACAACATAAAATGTAATAATATGTGCATAATAGGGATACCAGAAGAAGAAAAAGGGCAAGAGATAGAAGACTTTTTCAAAAAGTAATTATGAAAAAATTCCCTAACTCAATGAGAGAAAAAGTCAAACAAATCCAAGAAACACAGAGCTTCCCAATCAAGAGTAACCCAAAGAAGCTTACTTCAAGACACATCATGATTAAAATGACAAAACTCCAAGTTAGAAATAGAATCTTAAAGGTAACAAGGGACAAACAGGAAGTAACATACAAGGAAGCCCCAATAAGGCTAGAAGCTGAATTTCAATGTAAATGCTGCAAGCCAGAAGAGAATGGCAAGAAATATTCCAAGTAATGAGAACCAAAGGCCTGCATCCAAGGCTACTTTACCCAGCAAGGCTCTAAATCAAGATAGAAGGCCAGCCTGAGCTGGTGTAGCTCACTGGATTGAGCATGGGCTGCAAACCCAAGGGTCACCCTTTTGATTCCCAGTCTGGGCACATGCCTGGGTTGCGGGCCAGGTCCCCAGTGAGAGGCAACCACACATTGATGTTTCTCTCTCTCTTTCTCCCTCCCTCCCCCTCTCTCTAAAAATAAAGAAAAAATAAACAAAATCGCTCTAAAAAAAGATAGAAGGCCAAATAAGGAGCTTTTCAGACAAAAGAAGTTTAAAAGAATACACCTCCACCATATCAGCTATGCAAGAGATGCTAAAGGGACTTCTTTAATAAAAGAGAAAAAAAAAAGATTGAGAGAGAGAGGAACACAGGTACAAAAACTGGCGATGAATGAGTATTATCAATAATAAACTTAAATGTAAATGGATGAAATGCTCCAACCAATGACATAGAACAGCTGAATGGATAAGAAAGCATGAAGCACACAAGGTACCCACCTCAGAACAAAAGAAGTACACAGCCAGAAAGTGAAGGGCTAGAAGCAAAATTTCCAAGAAAACAGACAGGAAAAAAAAAAAGCTGCGGTAGCAATACTCATATCAGTCAAAATAGACTTCAAAAAAAAGGTCACAAAGAGAGACCCAGAAGGTCACTTCATAATACTCAAGGGAACAAACCACCAAGAAGACATAAACGTTGTAAATATATATGCACCCAATGTAGGAGCACCCAAATACATAAAGATAATCTTAGAAGACTTCAAGAAAGATATTGACAGCAACATAATTATAGTAGGGAATTTTAACACCCTACTGTCAATAAAGGACAGATCCTCCAAACAAAATGTCAATAAAGATATTGCAGCATTGAACATTGTCTTAGATGAAGTGAACTGATATATATATTCTTTCATCCCAAAGAAGCAAAGTACACATTCTTTTTAAATGCACATGGAGCATTTTCAAAGGTAGACCACATAATAGGACACAAAACAAAGCCTCAACAAATTCAAGAAAATTGAAATCACATCAAGCTTTTTCTCTGACCACAAGGGACTGAAATTAGAAACCAACCTCAAGCAAAAAAAAAAAAAAAACACCTCAAAAATACTCAAACTCATGGAGACTGAATAGCATGCTACTAAACAATGAACAGGTCAAGAATGCGATCAAGAAAGAAACCAAAGTTCTGGAAACAAACCAAACTGAACTCAAAATAACCCACAACTTATGGACACAGCAAAGGCAGTCCTGAGAGGGAAGTTCATAGTGATACATGCCTACCTAAATAAAAAAGAGAAAAATTTCAGAGAAACAACCTAACTCTACACCTGCAAGAGCTAGAAGAGAACAACAAAGACAGCCCAGATGAAGTAGAAGGAAGGAAATAACAAAGTTCAGAGCAGAATTAAATGACATATAGACTAAAAGCACAATTCTAAGGATCAATAGATCCAGGAGCTGGTTCTTTAAAAATATAAACAAAATCAGCAAGCTTTTAAGCAACGTCATCAAGAAAAAAAAAAAAAAGAGGACCTAAATAAACACAATCAGAAATGAAAAAGGGACCCTGGCTGGTGTAGCTCAGTGGATTGAGCGTGGACCTATGAACCAAAGGATCACGGTTCGATTCCCAGTCAGGGCACATACCTGGGTTGCAGGCCAGTTTCCAGCAGGGGATGCACAAGAGGCAACCATACATTGATATTTCTCTCCTTCTATCCTTCCCTTCCCCTCTAAAGACAAATAAATAAAATATTTAAGAAAGAAAAAAGAGATGAAAGAGGAGAGATTACAATTGATACCACAGAAATACAAAAATCCTAAGAAATTACTACAAAAAATTATATGCCAAGAAATTTTAAAATTTAGGTGAAATGGACAAATTTCTCCAAAATATAATCTTCCAAAACTCAATGAAGAATTAGCAGAATGCCTGAATGGACCAATAACTACAGACAAAATTTAAGCAGTAATGAAAAACTCCTCACACACCATAGCCCTGGACTGGATGGTTTCACAGGAGAATTCTACAAAGCATTTAAGGAAGAACTAACCCCTATACTTCACAGACTATTCATAAAAACCCAAGATGGAAGACTCCCAAACTTTTTATGAAGCCAGCATCATCCCAATCCCAAAACCAGATAAAGACACAACAAAGAAAGAAAATATTAGGCCAATATTGCTAATGAACATAGGTGCCAAAATCTCAACAAAATATTGGCACACCACATCAAGCAATACATTAAAAAGATCATACACCATGATTCATTGGGACTCATCCCATGGATGCAAGGACAGTAAAATATTCACAAATCAATAAATGCAATACATCACATAAACAAAAGAAAAACCAAAAATCACATGATCATATAAATAAATGTAGAAAAAACATTTGATAAGGTACAGACTCATTTATGATAAAAAAAAACACTGAGCAAAGAGGGATTAGAAGGAGCATACCTCGACAAATAAAGGCCATATATGAAAAACCTACAGCCAACATCATATACAATGGGCAAAAAATAAAAGCTTTCCCACTAAGATGAGGAACACGAAAAGTATGTCTACTATCACCACTTGTATTCAACATAGTATTGGAAGTCTTAGCCACAGCAATCAGACAAAAAAAATAAATAAAAGAAATCCAAATTGGAAAGGAGTAAACAAAATAGTCATTGTTTGTAGATAACATGATAAGTGTACATAGATAATCTGATAGATTCAACCAAAAAACTTCTCGACCTAATAAATGAATTTGGCAAAACAGCAGGATACAAAATCAATATTCTGAAATTGAAGGCAGTTTTGTACACCAATAATGAAATGTTGGAAACAGAAATCAGGAAAAATACCCATTTGATATAGCAACAAGAAAAATAAAGTACCTAGGAATAACCACACAATAGGACACAAAACAAAGCCTCAACAAATTCAAGAAAATTGAAATCACGTCAAGCTTTTTCTCTGACCACAAGGGACTGAAATTAGAAACCAACCTCAAGCAAAAAAAAAAAAAAAAAAAAAAAAAAAAAACTAACCAAGGAGGTAAAAGACCTGTACTCAGAAAACTACACAACACTGAAGGAAGAAATTAAGGAAGATACAAATGAATGAAAACATAGACCGTGTTCATGGGTTGGAAGAATTGACATTATCAAAATGTCCATACTACTGAAAGCAATTTATACATTCAATGCAATGCCTATTAAAGTACTAAGGGCATATTTCAAAGACATAAAAACCCCTTTAAAAATTTATGTGGAACCATAAATGACCCCAAATAGCTGCAGCAATTTTGAGAAAGAAGAATAAAGTAGGATGGATCACAATTCATGATATTCAAACGTATTACAAGTCCACTGTAATACAAAAGCCTGGTACAGGCATAAGAATAGACACATAGAGCAATGGAACAGAACAGAGGGCACAGAAATAAACCCAAATCTCTATGGTAAATTAATATTTGGCAAAGATGGCAGCAGCATAAACTGGAGTAAAAATAGCCTCTTCAACAAATGGTGTTGGGAGATCTGGACAGTTAAAGGAAAAAAATGAAATGAGACTACTAATTTCTAAGTTACACCATACACAAAAGTAAACTAAAGATGGACAAAAGACTTTAATATAAGTCCCAATACCATAAAAGTACTAGAAGAGAGCATAGGCAGGAAAATCTCAGACATTCCATTCAGTAATATTTTCACTGATATGTCCCCTAGAGCAGGAGACATAAAGAAAAAACAAAAACAAATGAGACTTCATCAAAATTAAAAGTTTCTGCATGAATAAAGAAAACACCAGGAAAATGTAAAGGGAACCATCCATATGGGGAAATATATTTGGAAATGTTACCTCAGACAAGAGTTTGATCACACACACACACACACACACACACACACAATTGGGCATCATTAGCCACCAGAGATGCAAATTAAAACAACAATGAAATACCACATCACACCACTCAGAATTGTCATCACAACCAAATCAACAAACAACAAGTGCTGGCAAGATTGTGGAGAAAAGGAAACCCTCATACACTATTGGTGGGAATATAGACAAAGGTAGCACTGTGGAAAACAGTATGGAATTTTCTCCAGAAACTAAAACTGGAACTGCCTTTTGACCCAGCAATTCCACTGCTGAGATTATATCCTAAGAATACTGACACTCCAATTTAGAAGAACCTATGCACCCCAATGTTCATAGCAGCACAATTTACAATAGTCCAGATTTGGAAGCAACCTAAGTACCCATCAGGAAATGAGTGGATCAAAAAACTGTGGTACATTTACACAGTGGAATACCATGCAGCAGAAAGAAAGAAGGAGCTCCTACCATTTGCTGCAGCATGGATGGTACTGAAAAGAATTATGCTAAGTGAAATAAGCCAGGTGGTGAAAGACAAGTATATGATCTCACATATAAGTGGAACCTAAGCAACAAAACAAAGAAGGAAGCAAAATATAACCAGTCACATTAAACTGATAATAAACTGATAATAACCAGAGGGCAGGTGGAAGTGTATAACTATGGTAATTGAGGGAATGGTCATTAAGGAACATATGTAAAGGACACATGGACAAAGCCAAAGAAGGTTAGGATTGAGAATGTGAGGTTGAGATGCCTGGGGTGGGGGAGAGTGGTGGTGGGAAATGGAGAAAACTGTACTTGAATCGCAATAAATAAAAAATATGTATTTCTGCATAGATGTGTATTTCAAGTTACTATGATTAAATTGGGGAAAATCCACATGAGGGACGCAATTTCTCACTTTTAGTTGAAATTTAGGTGCCATGAAGACTCAGTGAATAGTAGATATTTAAAGCTTTCATCCATCTGCATTTGTATCAAGTGAATATCAGACTGATTTGATTATTTTAAGTTCATGATTCAGTGGTCAAACACTATATTTAATATGTGAACAGACTGAAGCATTCAGAAAGTATATTAAACACACCTACAGATGGCACTAGCAAACTCAGCATTTGTAGCCCTTCCAGAAATATTGGAATATGATGACTGGCTGGCAAAAAAACCTGATTCTGTTGATGCTTCCAATATGTCCATATTGTCATTTTCATCATCAGGTGCTGTGTGTGCAGCACATGAGGAAATGGCACTTGAGACCTCACTTCTACCAACTGACTCCTAAAAGATGAAAAAGTAATTTTGACTTTATTAAGGAGCTTAACAGTGTGAGATATTAATATGCCTCTTGGTCATTTGAAAAATATAATGTAATATTTGTTAACATCTATAATTCTGCACTTTATAAAGCCCACATTTTCCAGATAAACACAACAATGCTGTGAAAAGAGAGACATAACCTATGTTGAGATAATTGATGTCAGAGGAGAAATTCAAGGAGCTTGAAGTCCCTGGCTATAAAATGTGGGGACCTTACATTTGTGGGGTTTTTACTATTTACCAAGTATTCTGTCAGATATCTTATTTACATATCATTGTGGGTCCTTACAACAGCCCAAAAAGAAAGTATAATTATCTCCATTTTACTTATAAAGGAATTAAAGCTTAGCAAAGTTAAAGAATGTATTCAAGGTCATAGAAATAAGTAAGGAGACCGGGGTTTGAAGTCAAAGTTCATTTGATTCCAAACTTACACATTCAGCTATGATGATATGCCCAACAACAACTTGAAAACAAAATTAAAAGCACTGTGTAGGCATATCAGTTACACTTTGTGAAATTGCAAAGCTAATGGTGGAAAATCAACCAACACAAACTCAGAAGTGTGATCATGCTTCACTGAAAATGTAGCTGGATTCTATTAACTTACAGAAGAAACTCAGAGATAAAAGACACAAAATGTGACAGATTTTACATGGGATGCTATATCCTATGGAAAAACCTACCAACTCGTTTTGGTAAGACTGTCTGTTGATAAGCATTTCTTGATGTCCAAACAGGGATTCTTGGCCCTTAGAGAGTTATGCTCTTTTCAAAGACTAATTGTTATGACCTTTCCAACCACAAAAGTGTTCTAGGGCAACATGGCCTTTTTTAATTAAAATGAAAGTACGACCCATTTACTCTGTAAATTTTTTAAAAAGTTCCTTGAGATAACTGGAGATACCCAAAGCTGCTACAAAAACCATGTTTGTGTATCTTATTTAAATGTCTTTAATTAAGATAAGTAGGAAGGCAGACAGACAGAGAGACAGATATAGCTACATTCACACTGATAATGCTTTTCTATTGGAATCCATCAACTGAATTTTCTTCCTGCCTTTTATCTTCATTTTCCTCCTTCATTGTTTCTTCCACAATTGTTGTGTGTCTATCATAGACCAAGCCCTAGGGGATGGGTCTTGGGATTGGGTGAGTGGATAAAGAAAAGTAATCGAGCATAGATTAAGCATAGTTCCTGCACTTTAAAAGTTCGCAATCTAGTGTGACTGAAGAGCAAGTAAACAAATAACCAAACTGCAATGTCATAAGCACTAAAATAAAACAATGGGCAAAACTCTTGCAAGTACAGAGGAAGGGGTATATACTTCTGTCTGGGGAAGTTAAAGACGTTACGTGAGTTGGATTATGAAGGATGACTAGTTCACCAAGTAGAAAAGAGATAAGGGGTAACCTTAGAGACAATGTTAATTCCTTGCACTAGTGGGCTAATTCATAAAAGGCCATTGTACCTTCTAAGCCAATTTGTGATAGGATAGTACACTAGGAAATTAAATTGGCATGATAATTCCTCTCTCTGGAATCTCACCTGTGTTTGCAGATATCCAAGTACTTTCCATTTATTAAGAATTAGCTAAGCCCTGGTTGGTGTGGTTCAGTAGATTGAATGCTTGCCTGTGAACCAAAGAGTCGCTGGTTCGATTCCTAGTCAGGGCACATGCCTGGGTTGTAGGCCAGGACCCCTGTATGGGATGCAGGAGAGAAAACCACACATTGGTATTTCTCTTCCTCTCTTTCTCCATCCCTTACCCTCTCTCTAAAATTAAATAAATAAAATCTTTTAAAAAAAGAATTAGTTCAAATATTACATGCTGTAGAAAATCTGTGATAATTCCCATTTATATAGCATCAGTGAAGCTATCTGAATATTTTAAAACTTATTTATAAAGTCAATAAACTTTTTGTAAATGGCAAACTATTATGTGAACAGTTTGTTACTTAGGTTATAATTGCATGTGATAACAGTTCCTTACAAAAAATAAAATAGAATCTAGCAATTGCACTCTAATGGTTATGCATCTAGCAATTTTATTTCTAGGTATATAGTCCAAAGAACTAAAAACAGGGACTACAACAACAAATACATATATACTAATTTTTATAACAGTATTATTCATGATTTCAAAAAGCCTAAAACAGGTACCCATGTACAAATGAATGGATAAATAAAATGCAACGTACTCATACTGTGAGATATTATTTAGCCTTAAAATGTAAAGAATTTCTGAATCAAGCTAAAACATGAATGACCCTTGAAAATATTATGCTTAGTGAAATAAGCCAGACAGGGAAAGAACAAATATTATATGATTCTTCTTGTATAAGGTTCCTAGAAAAAAACTAAATGTTACTTGAGACTAAGGGGAAAGATAATGGAGAGTTGTTTACATTTTTAGGATGATAAAAAAAAGTTTTAGAAATCATTCGTAGTAATGGTTGTACAACATTGCAAATGTACTTAATTCCACTCAATCCTATGATTAAAATGGTTACAATGGAAAAAAGAGTTATATATTTTTTACCAAAACAAAAACCTCCTAGAAAAAATTTATGTTAAAAAGCATTATTCTACATGTGTAATATGAGTAACAAAGGCAAATAAAGACAATATTTTTGTCCCCGGAAGTAAATAAGAAACATCTGAATTAGAAGAATCAAAAGATCCACCTACAGTAGCTATAATTAAAAATGCTTAAGGCTTCAGCATAGAGGTTTAAAAGATAATGGGGAATGGCTGGAAATATGACATATCACTCGAAGAATCACATTCACAAGGAGAATTCATTTTCCTTTTCAAATGGTACATTACCTCCCATTGATGTTCAAAGTCTTGTGATGCTATTCTCTCCAATCCTGGACAATCTTTCTTTAAGCAAGTTTCTCCTTTACTGAGTTGAAGAGCTTCACTCTCTTCATTGGTTTCATTGACCCCCTTACCTCTATTACCCTCCATGCCCCTTCCCCTGATTCCTATACTGGCTTTATCTCCTTTATGATCTCCAAATCTGCATTGTCCCCACTGGTTGCAAATTCTATATGGTTTCTACTAGTTCTCTGGCTTCCATAGGTGCTGCAAGTTTCTTCTGCTCCATCACCTCCATCTCTACCACTGTTCTTCCAGCTTCCACTGCTACCATAGCTTGACCTGATGAAAAAAATCCAATTAATGATTGGGTGAAAAATTACCTAACAAAACACATCTGGAATCAAATTAAATGTATTTAGGTTATATCTTATACATATGTACTATCTCTAGGCACATTTTTCCTCTATGTGAATATTACTGGTATTATACATAGAAGGAAAATTCCTCTATGTCATTTCAATCTCAAATACTGAATTAACACCACAGCCACCATCCATTTAGAGGGCAGATGGAAGAGAACTTTAATTCTTTATTAGGAACACATATTAGGATGGTCACATAAATATGTATTTTTTAATTTTTATTGATTGATTTTTAAAGATAGGAAGGGGGAAAGAGAGAGAAAATGCTGATTTATTGTCCCACTTATTTATGCATTTATTGGTTGATTCTTTCATGTGCTGTGACTGGGGATCAAATATGCAACCTTGGTACATCAGGGCAATGCTCTAACTAACTGACCTGCCTGGCCAGGGCTAGAAGAATTTATATATATTTTTCTTGAACAATAAACTATTTCATGCATTAGCAACTTGAAGCCCATATTCTTGGCTCAACTACACATATTTAATGATTTTTCTGGCAATATATCCAATTTATGTTAATGTTAATATATTCCTTGATTTGCTACCACGTGTACTGACTGCTTTGATACAAAATCCCATTGATCATTCTACTACCACCAGGAAGTTAAGTAGTATAGATCTCATTTCTAAGATAGTCATTTCATTAGTTGCTAAGAACATCAAGCTTAACAAAATATCTCATTTAATGATCTTCTGTATTTGACATCAGCAAAATGTAGCTATTATAATTCTAAACGCAAATTTATTTGGCAATGGAATTCCTGGTAGATTTTTTGAGTTGGCAAAAAAGAAAAAATCTGTTCTGTCATATACAGGATCCAGCAGAATTAATGCCTGTCTGAGTATGGTTTGTAGGGTAATAATATGGGTGTAATAATTTTTAGCTTTAATTTTAACATTTCACCAAAATGCTATATGATGTGCTTGAGTGTGATATTGTTCTGTTACAGAATCACATGTTTATGATTTTGTATAAAAGATTTTGTAATGAAATGGGGGCGTTATTTGTGCTGGAGCCTATATATCTCCCAATAACATTTAAATTATAACAAAATAATATATGAATTTCAATATTTTAAAAAGAATTCTCTCACTGTTAATTATTTTTACAAAAGTGTAAAAATGTTATAGTAACTAATCTGCTCTGAGAGCAGATTGAATACAAATGATGAGCATATGTAAATAAGTACACACTACCTGTTTAGATCAGGAATCAAGAGCTATATATACACAGTAAACAACTGGTGGCATGCCAAAAATATTATTTTACTAAAAGTTATCACTTCAGGCAGCTATTTTATAAAAAATATAAAATTGAATATGCACTGAATTTAGTTACAGCAGTCATCAGAACTCAAAGAACAATGTCATGTTAGTAAGTTGCAGCCTAAAAATATCAAGTGAAAGCCAAGTTTTAAATAATTATAAAAAGTTATATATGTTGCTTGCAAATACCAGAGCTTCAACTTATAGTTATTAAATAGTATATTACTAAATTTGTCACCCCATTTTGCAGTTTTACAGGGTAGCATGATTCAACAGCATTACTGTTCACAGAAATATCCAAACAATTCCAGTTCTAAAGAACCTAATCAACAAAAGAAAAATGCAAACAAAATATAACCAGAGACATTGAAATTAAGAACAATCTAACAATAACAAGAGGGGAGTGAGTAGGGGACAGTGGGAGGAAGGGTTTTCGGGAACTATTATAAAGGATACAAGGACAAAACCAAGGGGGAGAGTGGAAGCAAGGGAGGGAGATGGGTTTGGAGCAGGCGGGAGGGAGGAGTGGGGGGGAAATGCAGACAACTGTAATTGAACAACAATAAAATAATTTAAAAATAACAAATATTTGAATACTAAGAAACATATATAAAATACAAAATTGTTTTTCATTAAAATAATTAAAAATATACCATTGAAAATCAACCATTTACCAACATGCAAGTACAATTCCTTCCTCCTATTAGTAATAAATTTTGAAAGTATACCAAAGGTGCAAATAATTTTGAAATTACAAAACATAGTGCAAATAATCCAGAAAACCTACCTTTGCCAATTAAAAGCACCATCATGATTATTATCTTTGTCATCAACAGCCTCATCATTATTATCATCACCATGGTTTTCACTGACATCATTAGCCTGCCCAACCTTGTTACCTAATGTGTCATTGCAAATTGTCATGGTCATAGGTATCTTCAAACAAATCACCATCAGTATCAGTACCAGCATCACAGAATTCAACATACTCATCATTTTCTTCAGGTGGCTGAATGAAAGGTGCAGGAGTTAACCAATCATTCCCTAAGATTTCAGAGAGTGCACTATAGCCTATCCATTCATTTGTCAAGTAAACAAGGGGTGATATTTTTCCTACTTTAAATCCATCTGGAATCTATGTGCATAAGAAAGATTAATATAGTCTATAGTTCCTTTTCATTTTATTCTAGATTGGAATGTTTCCAAGCTGACAATTTTTTAAAATATATTTTCAATTAATATGAAAATATTTACTCAATACATAAAGACAACATTTTTCTGTGAGCATGACTTGCCAAAACCCAAACCTCAGGTTGTGATCATTAACAATGACCTTCCTGGATCACACAGGAAATTTTTTACTCACTTTTTTTATTACCCCTACTTGTCTTCTGAGGAATAGACATTTTGTTTTAGTGCCAGAGAATAAAACAGATAAATTGATGTTCTATAGAAGACACAGTCCCCTCTCTCTTTTATTTTATCCTCTGACATTGGAATTAATACATATCTCTTAAAATTTATATGTTAATTTCACAGCTCTAGTTTTAAACAACATAGGTTGTCTTAAAGCAACTCAAATATCCTGAAGCATATTAATACAAATTCATCTTTAAATATGCTATGTGTCATATAAACAACCTCTGGACAAACCAAAAAATAGAATGGGTGTATGTGTGGTAGTGTAGGAGTAATTACAAAAGTAAAATGGAATGACCAAAAAGTGTACTACACAAAGAACTGTAGGACTATTTATTTATGCAATCAGAGGTAATTTTATTTTTCAAATTTTTTTAATTTTTACACATTGCCTGATCATCCAAGAAATGACATGAGACAAAAATTGAGCACCTAGCCCATTCCTTATTTTGAAATTAGCTTGTAAAAATAGTTTTTATAATCATCTATTGAATATGTTCTGACAGAATAATGTGAAAACAAAATATTTTATGACCAATTAAATGTTTGTCCATTACAAATTTAATTTTTAGGTTTCATCTTGTGCATAATCACATAGCAATGGAAATCATTCTTTGAAAAATTAACTTAAAAACTAAGCACTTTAACCTTTCCCTCAAGTAAAGATAAAAATATTCAAGTCAAAAACATTGAAAGTGAAAAAGAAAAGATATATAAATATATTAAGAGTTAAGAAGGAAACCTACATGGACATCAACCAACAACTTCTGATCAATTGTAGAATTAGGACACAATGACTGGTATCTTGTCCCGGTCACTGGACTTTCTTCCTTGGAAGGTTCATTGGAATGTCAAAAAGACATAAGTAACAGTTGTGTTCATAGCCATTGCCTTCATATTTATAGTGTACCATTGCTATCTCTTGATATTTTTCATGTAGACTCTTTCTATTCAGGAAATATCAACTGATTAATTCTCATGGAGACAAGATTCTAAGTTCTCTTTTCAGTGATAGTGACAGGCTCAAGGTTTGTACTGTCTGTTGAATTACATGCCTATTCAGTTTTCAATATTAAGGAAACACTTGTTAAATACTTCTATCTGTATAAGAAGATATACACTAAGATTGGTAGACAGATAGTTAATGTACTAAGAATAGGAGGTGCTGGGAAGTACCACTGTCCTCCCATACTAACCAGTAGACAAAGAAACTAAGTGTTAGCCAGGAGGCTCAATTTGTTGGAGTGTAGTCCTGTATATCAAAAGGTTACAAGTTTGATTGCCAGTCAGGACACATACTTAGCTTGAGCTTGTAGGGTTTGATCCCTGATCAAGGGAGCATATTGGAGACAACCAATTGGTGTTTCTCTCTCATCTCTCTCTCTCTCTCTCTCTCTCTCTCCTCTCTCTTTCCACCTTCCTCTGATAAAATTTCTGCAGGAAATAATTTTCTCTCAAGTCTCTTGCTTTGTTATTAGGCTAAATAGGAAGTTTGGGTAAGAATTTGAGATTTTGAGGTAAATTTATAGTAAGGTGCTCTGCTTTCCAGAATAATGAAGTATACAATCTGATGGGAACTTGAAATGGCCTATGTTGCCCACATAATAAAATAATTACAAAGCTGAATAGAAGTTAAGCTATTATCCACACAGATGCAATCCATCCATTTCTTCCTCAATCCACTGTTCAGACTGCTTTGAGATTCATCCAGAACTACCGTACTTAAAAAGAAGTGATATAAATAAACCTTAAAATTTTAGTTGTTTTCCCAGTATTTCTGAAATTGCCCTAAGTAAAACATAAAGATTCTGAAGAAAAAAAATTCCTAAAGTTACTCCTCACACAGTTTTATCTTATTTCTCACAAGATAATATTTCTGCACAAGGGGACAATACTGTTTAAAATAAATCTGTCATTATCTGAGCCTTCTAAGAATAATCAGAGTTTTAAGTTCAAGTGTAAAATCTGATTTTATACCTATATATCCATTTAAATATTAACGATTTAATAAAATCTGTATGCTGAGATTAAGAAAGAAGTCAGAAGGTAAACACCAACAACTCACAGAAATTTATCTTGAACAGGATACAAGACAAGGGGGGACTTGTGAATACCAGTGTACCTACTGTTGGGGGACAATGCACCAATAAGGAAGCCACCAACAGGTAAAGTCCAAGTACAATGACAGATCCAACACAAATGGAAGAAAGAGCAACCATACAGCATCTAGACAAGGAGAGCAGAAGTCCGACGGAACTCCTACCACTAAAGTTCATCCTACAAAGACATCTGGCAAAGCGAAGCATTGGGAATCAAAGAAACAAACAAAATGAATAACCTAAAATGAGGATATGAAGAAAGAACCCACTGTCGAAAGGAATTCCAGGAAAAAAAGTTAAATGAAATGGAGTCAAGCAAACTGTCAGATATAGAATTCAAAAGAATGGTTACAAAGATGCTCTTGGAACTCGCTGATTACAATGAGGAACTGAGTGGGAACTACAACAGTATGAGAAAGGAAATAGAAACTATAAGCAATAACTGGGAAGAAAGAAATACAATTTTTGAAGTAAAAAAAAAAACACTAGAAGGAATTACCAGCAGACTAGATGAAGCAGAGGCCTGAATTAGTGAGCTGATATACAAGGCAGAAGGAAAAAATACCCAGGTAGACCAGCTGCATGAAAATATACTAAAAAAATACTAAGATAGTTTAAGAGAACTGAAACACAACATTAAATGCAAAAACATTTGAATCACAGGACCAGAAGAAGAAGAAAAGGAGCAACAGAGAAAACCCTGTTTGAAAAAATAATGACAGAAAACATCCAGAATCAGAAGGGGAAAGCCACATAAGTTCAGGAAGCAAAGAGGGTCCCAATCAAGAAGACCCAAAGAAGCCTACTCCAAGACATACTGTAATTAAAATGCCAAATTTTAAAGACAAAGAGAGACTATTAAAACAGCATGGGATAAAGCAAGAAGTAACATACAAGGGAGCTCCGATAAGGCTAGCAGCTGATTTCTGAACAGAAACACTACAATTCAGAAGGGAATGGCATGAAATGTTCCAAATAATAAGAAGCAAAGGACTGCAACCAAGACCACTCTACCTGGCAAGGCTCTCCATTGAAATGGAAGGCCAAATAAGGAGTTTCCCA
This sequence comes from Carollia perspicillata, assembly GCA_004027735.1. NCBI lineage: Eukaryota > Metazoa > Chordata > Mammalia > Chiroptera > Phyllostomidae > Carollia > Carollia perspicillata. The sequence goes on from PVKM010004429.1 coordinate 22,852, forward strand.
GAAAAGAAGGCTGAAAGAGCACAACTCCACCAAACCAGCATCACAAAATATGCTAAAGGGACTGCTTTAAGAAAGTGAAGAAAAAGAGTGAAAGAGAGAGAACACAGGTACAAAGGGGGAAAATGAATGAGTACCTATCAATAATAACATTAAATGTTAATGAATTAAGTGATCTAATCAAGACACATAAGGTAGCTGAGTAGATAAGAAGTTATGACACACATATATCCTGTCTACAAAACATTTACCTCACAACAACAATAACAACAAAAAAATATGCATACTAAAAGTGAAAGGCTGGAAGAAAATGCTCCAAGCAAATGGAGAGGAAAGAAAATCTGGGCAGCAATAGTCATACAAGATAAAATAAACTTCAAAACAAGGGCTATAAAAAGAGATCCAGAAGGACACTTCATCATAGTCAAAGGAAGAATCCATCAAGAAGACATAAACATTATAAACATATATGCATCCAATATAAGAGCACCCAAACACATAAGAAAAATCTTGAAGGACTTCCAGAAAGACATAAACAGCGACACTGTTATACGATGGGATTTTAACACCCCAATGTCAAAAATGGATAGTTCTTCCAACCAAAATATCAGCAACGATATTGCCACATTGAACAATGTCCTAGATGAAATGGACTTCACTGATATATATATATCAGTGACTATATATATATATAGTCATAAATCCCAAAGTAGCGAAGTGCATATTCTATTCAAATGCACATAGAATATTTTCAAAAATAGACCACATGGTAAGACACTAAACAAGCCATGAGAAATTTAAGGAAATTGAAATCATATGAAGCATTTTCTCTGACCACAAGGTACTGAATCTACAAACCAACCTCAAGGAAAAAAAACTCAAAAACAGTCAAACTCATGGAGATTGAATAGCATGCTATTAAACAATAAATGGACCAAGAATGAGATTAAGGAAGAAATAAAACGGTTTCTTGAAACAAATGAAAATGAACTCACAACTACCCAAAATTTATAGAACACATAGAAGGCAGTCCTGAGAGGAAATGTCACAGAGATATAGGCCTACCTAAAAAAGATAGAAACAGTCCTGGCTGGTGTAGCTCAGTGGATTGAGTGTGAGCCTATGAACCAAAGGGTCTCTGGTTTGATTCCCATTCAGGGCACATGACTGGGTTGCGGGCCACTTCCCAACAGAGGATGCATGAGAGGCAACCATACCTATGCATTTCTCTCCTTCTCTCCTCCCCTTCCCCTCTAAAGATAAATAAATAAATAAATAAATAAAAACATAGAAACATTTAAAACAAACAACCTAACCCTACACATACAAGAACTGGAGGAACAACAACAAAGGCAGCCCAGAGAAAGTAGAAAGATGGAAATAAACAAGATCAGAGCAGAATTAAACAACACATAGACTAAAATCACAATTCTAAATAGCAATAATTCCAAGAGCTGTTTCTGTGAAAAGATAAACAAAATCAACAAGCCTTTAAGCAGACTAATCAAGAAAAAAAGAGAAAGGACCCAAATAAACACAATCAGAAATGAATAAGGTGAGATTACAACTGACACCACGGAAATACAAATGATTGTAAGAAATTACATGAAAAACTATATGCCAAGAAATTATAAAACCTAGGTGAAATGGACAAATTTCTAGAAAAATACAATCTAAAACTGAACAAAGAAGAAGCAGAATGCCTGAACAGAGCAATAACAGCTGAAGAAATCAAAGTACTAATTAAAAAACTACCAAGACACAAAAGCCCTGGACTGGATGGTATCACAGGAGAATTCTATAAAGCATTTAAGAAAGAACGAATCCTATTTTTCACAGACTATTCCAAAAAATCCAAGACAGAAGGCTCCCAAACTCTTTTTATGAAGCAACCATCATCCTAATCACAAAACCAGATAAAGGCATAACAAAGAAAGAAAATATCAGAACAATATTGCTAATTAACATAGATGCCAAACTCCTCAAAAACATATTGACAAACCGCATCGAGCAATACATTAAAAGATCATATACCATGATTCATTGGGACTCATCCCACAGATGCAAGGACAGTACAATATTTGCAAATCAATAAATGTAATACATCACAAAAACAAAAGGAAAGAGAAAAATCACATGATCATATCAATAAATGTGAAAAAACATTTAATAAGGTACAGCACCCATTTATAATAAAAAGCAGTCAGCAAATTGTGAATAGAAGGAACATTCCTCAAACTAATAGAGGCCATATATGAGAGACCTACAGCCAATATCATGCTCAATGAGCAAAAACTAAAACCTTTCCCAATAAGATGAGGAACAAGAAAAGGTTGTCCACTTTCACCATTTCTATTCAACATAGTATTAGAAGTCCTAGTCACAACAATCAGACAAGAAAAGGAAATAAAGGAATCCAAATTTAAAATAAGGAAACAAACGGTTATTGTTTGTAGATGACATGATAGTGTACATAGAAAATCCAATAAACTCCACCAAAAAACTTCTTGACTTAATAAATGAAATTGGTGAAACAGCAGGATAAAAAAATCAATACTCTGAAATTGAAAGCATTTTTGTATACCACCAATGAAATATCAGAAACAGAAATCAGGAAATAAAATCCAATTTGATACAGCAACAAGAAAAATAAAGTACCTAAGAATAAATTTAACCAAGGAGGAGAAAGACCTGTACTCGGAAAATTACACAACACTGAAGAAAGAAATCAAGGAAGACACAAGCAAATGGAAGCATATGCCCTGTTCATGGATTTGAAGAATTAACATTATCAAAATGTCCATATTACATAAAGCAATTTATACATTTAATGCAATACCTACTAAAGTACCAAGGGCATATTTCAAATACATATAACAAACACTTCAAAAATTTGTATGAGCCCTAGCTGGTGTAGCTCAGTGGATTGAACATGGGCCTGTGAAGCAAAGCATTGCCGGTTTGATTCCCAGTCAGGGCACATGCCTGGGTTGCAGGCCAGGTCCCCAGTAGGGGACTCATGAAAGGCAACCACACATTGATGTTTCTCTCCCACTCTTTCTCCTTCCCTTCCCTTCTCTCTAAAAATAAATAAGAAAATATATTTTTAAAAATATATGAAACCATAAATAACACTGAATAACTGCAGCAATTTTGAGAAAGAAGAATAAAGTAGGAGGGATCACAATACATGATATCAAACTGTATTTCAAGGCCAGGGTAATCCAAAGGCCTGGTACTGGCATAAGAAAAGACACATAGACCAATGGAACAGAATAGAGGGCCCATAAATAAACCTAAGTCTCTATACTCAATTAATATTTGTCAAAGGGGGAAGCACCACAAAGTAGAGTAAATATATCCTTTTCAACAAATGGTGTTGGGAGATCTGGACAGCTACATGCAAAAAAAAAAAAGAAACTTGATCCCAAGCATACACCATACACAAAAAATAAATTCAAGGTGGATAAACAACTTAAATATAAGTCTTAACACCATAAAAGCCCTTCAGGAGAGCATAGTCAGGGAAATCTCAGACATTCCACATAGCAATGTTTTCACTGATATGTCCCCTAGGGCAAGTAATATAAAGGAAAGAATAAACAAATGGAATCTCATCAAGATAAGAAGCTTCTGCATGACTAAAGAAAAGAACATAAAAATGAAAAGAGAACCAACTGTATGGGAAAACATATTTGCCAATGATACATCAGACAAGGGTTTGATCTACAAGACAAAAAACCTAATTAAAAAATAGGCAAATGACTTGAACAGACACTTAAGAAGGAGGACATACATGCGATCCAGAAACATATGAATAGATGCTCAGCATCACTAGCCACCAGGGAAATTCAAATTAAATCTGCAATTGAATACCACTTCACACCAGTCAGAATCGCCATCATAAACAAAACAACAAACAAGTGTTGGAGAGGATGGGGAGAAAAGGGAACCCTACTGCACTCTTGGTAGGATTGCAGAGTGGAGCAGCCACTATGGGAAATAGTATGGAATTTCCTCCAAAAACTAACAATGAAACTGCTTTTTGACCTAACAATTCAATTGCTAGGATTATATCCTAAGAACCCTAAAACACCAATCCAAAGGAACCCATGTACCCTAATGTTCATAGCAGCACAATTTACAAGAGTCAAGTGCTGGAAGCAACCTAAGTGCCCATTAATAAATGAATTGATCAAAAAACCATGGTACAGATACACAATGGAATGCTATGGAGCAGAAAGAAAAGAGCTCCTACCCTTTGGGGGAGTATGGATGAAACTGGGGAGCATCATGCTAAGTGAAATAAGCCAGGTGGAGAAAGACAAATACCATATTATCTCACCTTTAACTGGAACCTAATCAACAAAACAAACAATGAAGCAAAATACAACCAGAGACATTGAAATTAAGAACAAATGGACTGTAACCGAGGGGAGACGGGAGTGGATAATGGGTGGAAAAAGGTGAAGGGTTTTCAGGAACAAATATAAAGGACACATGGACATAACCAAGTGGTGTGGAATTAGGGGAGGTCAGTGGGGATGGCTGGCATGAAGGAAGGGAGTGGGGAAAAGGCAGACAACTGTTCTTAAACAATGTAAAATAAAAAATGTAAAAAATATTTTAAAAGTTTAAAAAATGTGTATGCTACATTTTTACAGGTGATTTGGGGTCTGGGATATATTGTCCTTGCTTAAATTACTTGGAATGTTTAAAAGTAGATAGTGCCAGATTTTATGACCCAAGGCACAACTCTTGCCTGTATATCCCCATATTTCAAAAATTTGTAATGAATTTAGTCTCCCAAAAGCACATAATAAAATCAAAAACTTGTTTGAAAGTCATATCCCAATTTTTGATGTTATTTTCCATTATTTTATCAATTAATTTATGTATTTTGGTAAACACATCAATTTGTAACATTTAGAAATATTAATGAGGTACTGGATCTTTTACTTCAGGAGTTGAAATAACAAACAAATAAATAAAACACATGCTCACAAGTATTTCATCTAGTATTTCCATATACTAAATATACCATATTTTTTCAGACTATAAGATGCATTTTTTTTACCACATTTTTTGCTTCAAAATCCCCCCCCCCCCATTTTCCTTCTGTAAAACCTAGGTGTGTCTTATGGTATGGACCCAAGATGCACCTAGGTTTTAGAGGAGGAAAATAGGGGGAAAGTTTTGAAGCAAAAAATGTGGTAAAAAGGTGCATTTCTTAGTCCAAAAATACGGTAGCTCATAAATTTAAGCCTATGGGAGAGGACTCTCCCAAGTTCTTTTACTATATATTCCACACACATTATAGAACTAAAATTGACACACCCCACCTTCCTATACACATTCCCAGCTACTCCTCAACTGAAAGAACAAACTTGAGGAAAAATAATTGCCATTTTCATAGGATACCAGTGACTACCCAATTGCCAAATCCAATGACCTCCTGATCTTATTCCTATTTGGCCTCCCTGACGCTTTTAATTATTTTTTGTTGAAATTCTTTCTTGACTTACACATATATATCAGCACTCATTAACTCTGTTGTTTTGACTGTGCTTTGAATCACCTGATGTTGCTGAGCAATTTTGAGGATTTTGCAGACTCCTTTGTCTGGTGTCAATGGGCTTCTCAGCTTGTTCCAAAAGAGACAACTGAAGAACACTAATGAAAAGGCAGAAAAGTATGTGCTATGTCCTAACATTCATAAATGGAATGTACAATTCAGCATCAAAAACAATAAAATGTTTTCTGTAAGTATATGTGTATATACCAAACTGGTAAGAAGTGGAGTTTAAGAATATCTTCCAGTTTTCATTTTCCTCAAACATACCATTTCTTTTTAAAAATATTTTATTCATTTATATTTAGAAAGAGGGGAAGGGAGAGAGAAAGAGAGGAAGAGAAACATCAGTGTGTGGTTGGTTCTCACATGCCCCCTACTGAGGACCTGGCCCACAACCCAGGTCCTGGCCCTGACCCTTTGGTTCACAGGCTGGCACTCAGTCCACTGAGCCACACTGGCCATGGCCCCAAACCTCCTATTTCATCTAAAGCAAAGAAACAATTTTCAAAATATAAAATAGTGTTTCTATATAGTTATGTGTTTCTTTCACATATCATATTTATTTCTAACAATTCCTATAAAGTTTATTTAAGCAAATATCCAGACATTATTATTACTTGGTAATGTAGAAATGAACATAACTTTACAGTATATGTGAGGATTTCAACATAATAACAATGCTAACTAATTGTTATGTAAAATATTCCACTATTTTCATTCTGATTTCAAATGTTTGGAATCAACCGTGGCTGGTGTGGCTCAGTAGAATGAGTGTCAGCCTGCGAACCAAAGGGTCACCAGTTCAATTCCCAGTCAGGGCACATGCCTTGGTTGTGGGCTAATTCCACAGATAGGGGGCATGTGAGAACCAACCACACACTGATGTTTCTCTCCCCCTCTTACTCCCTCTCTTCCACTCTCTCTAAAAATAAATTAAAAATATTTTTAAAAATGTAATGTTTGGAATCTATAATTTTTTATAATCTCTGTGTATGGCATTTTATTTTGTTTCTTTTTAAGTATATTTTATTAATTATGCTATTACAGTTGTCCTAATTATTTTCTCCCTTTTATCTCCCTTCAATCCTGTACCCTCCCCACAATCCAGCACTTCCTCCACGCTTTAGCTCATGTCCATGGTTTGTACATATAAGTTCTTTGGCTTCTATATTTCCTATACTATTCTTATCTCCCTCTGTCTATCTTTTGCCTACCAATCATGATTCTTATCCATAATTTTAACATCTCACTCCAGATATACATACATAGATGGGGGACGCAGAGATAGAACACTTTAGCTTTTACTGTCCAAATTCAGGGAGTATTTAGAAAATTTTTTGGAACCAGTTCTGATAATTATATAGTTGCTTTTGAATTTTTGTATAGGAAGGACTGTGGTTATTGGTTTAAGATGATAACAGACAAGAATCTTTTCTATGATCCAAAATTTCAGGAAAGACTCAAGTTTCATTGAAATCAATTTTATAAATTTAACCATATTTAGGGTTAACATATTTACTATTCATAAATGCAAAAATGATTCTGTAACATGACTAATCATTTTAAGGGTAACATCGATATCCATCTTATATAAAGAATTTTATTAAAGTCATACTCATGATACTAAAAAGAGATGCAGAAAACTAAACTGGTTCTTTTGTCCCTCTGTGGTGAGAAGAACCATGGCATTTTATTCACTGAATGCAGAGAATGAGCAAGTTTTCAATACAGCTTTCAAATTTTCCCAGATTTCTACACATAATTTAAATCTAAGGACATAAATATATGGACTTTTATAACAAGGTAGAGATATACATACTGCATACTATCAACTCTATGCCATGTGACCATGCTGTCCAGCATCTTGAATATATTCAGTGTTCAGTAAATATTTACTTAGTGACAGAATGAATGAATATAGACTAAGTTTACCTATTACAAATTGGAGTTAGAGGGGGTATGATTTTCAAGAAAAATATACATTAAAATTTAATTTTCAGTATAAATAATTATGATTAAGATTTTAAGTATGGGTCATTGATGGCTATCTTCTTATGAATATTTTAGTTTTGACTTCACACAGAACTTAGTGTCAAATAAATAAGCTTTAATTTTCACTTGATAGTTAATAGTGAGTAAAAGTTCAGAGACACATACCTTGAAGAGAACTTGATATGGTATGCACAATCCTGGTTGAATGGCACAAAAGTAGATCTTTCTTGGACCTTAAAGACACGATGCAATATTTCATATGTAGAATTCTCCATAACAAATTATCTTGAGTTTAATTCATGAGAAAATTCTCATTATGATATACAGATATTCTCCTAAAAATCCAATTTATAAAATCTAATTTTATAAATAGATTGTGTTTTCATAATTAATTATAACATTAGACATGCTTACCAATAACTTCTGATGATAGCCTTAAATTTAGTATGACAGATTCTGCAGATTATATAACCAAACACCTTCATTTTGTTATTGAGAAATATGTAGCCCACAGAGAAAAAATGACTTTTTAAAGGATTTTACATGAAGTCAGAGTATTATCAGAATATGTCTTCCAACTGATAATCTAATATTCTATTTCCTTTCATATTACCTTTTATATTAAGTTCAAACTTCTCACTAAGAACTTAAGTTCAAACTTCTCACTCTCTCACCTTTTTAAGCTAACACTAGATTTTTACTTATTTTTTAAAATATTTTTAAAGATTTTATTTATATTTATTTTTAGACAGAGAGGAAGGCAGAGAGAGAAGGAAACATTGTGTGTGGGGGGCTCCGCCAGCAGGGTCCGTCCCCCATCTGCCACGGATGAACATAATGCTATTAAGACATGATTTGCTTGGGAAGGAAAGGGGCCAGTCTCTCAAGGGAGAAAGGTCCTGAGTCCTTGTCTCAAATGGTATTTATTAGGTTCGTAACACACAGGGATACAGGTAAAGCTCATCAATCAATGTCAGGTGGCAAGGATCAAAGAATAGATAACATTTCAAAGAAATCTGAGGGCTTAATCTGAGTAAGTGTCTGTCAGGTAAGGGGGTTGCATAAACTTTGGGACACATACTCATTTCCTGCCCAGACTCTTATCATATGAATGAGAGCACTCTTATCAAAGCAGGCTTCACAGGACTTGACTAATTCTTTCTTATCCCCGATTACCCAAGAAACCACTCTAGCCAGCAGAGGGCTGCACCCCATCCCCGTCAAGATTCAGGCTTAAGTGGATTAGAGCTAGGAAGCAATTTTCCCAGAGCTTCTCCCAGATGGAAAGGGGATTCGGGCTCTCAAAATAGCTGTGGTGGGGGGGTTGAGGGTCCTTTGCCCTCACTTTGCTGCAGCCCCCACTGAGTCCTTTCTTGATGGCAACCCACAAGTGATCATGTCTGGCATGGGTTGCCCCTCCTCTGAGGGGTCGTACCCATAGACTCTAACTAACCAACAAAGTGTTGGGGGCTACAGATGGCAGAGGCAGCACTCTTGCCAGGGAGATAAGCTTTATTTCCTCAGTCACGGTCTGGAGGTCCCTCACTCAGCCTTAGCCACTGTGGGTGGTTACAACTCCTGAAACCAGACAGAGTGGTTCTCAACAAAACACCAATGGGTGGTTGCCTCTCACGCACCCCTATTGGGGTCCTGGCCTGCAACCCAGGCATGTGCCCTGACTTGGAATCGAACCAGCTACCCTTTGGTTCAGAAGCCAGCGCTGAATCCACTCCACTACACCAGCTGCCAGCATTCAGTCCACTGAGCCACACCAGCCAGGGGCCTAGATTTTAAAAAAGTATAATATACACATATCTATATCATTAAAATATCTTGAATAAAAAGTGTCCTGTTGTTTAAAAAGTGTTTTTCACTTTACAATTTGACTACAATGTCATAATCAGTGTTCCAAATACTTTTTCAATTTTAAATGAATTCCTCTGAATTGTAATAATTATTCACTTACAAATACAACAAAACACATTCATCAGTGGGGCAGATTTACTTACTGTCAATATTAGTGTTGCTTTGCCAAATTTAGTTTTACATCACTAGGTTTCTACCCAAAATAGTTTTTAGTTACTCCCAAAATAGGTTGTTCTTACATTCAACAAGGCATTCACACTAGATTCTTCAGAAAAGCAAATTCAACATGTTACATTTTTCAAAAGATTTTATTTGTTTATATTTAGAGGGGAAAGGAAGGAAAGAGGGAGAGGAATATCAATGTATGGTTTGCCTCTCCTCTGTCCCCTGCTGGGAACTGGCCTACAACCCAGGCATGTGCCCTCACTGGGAATTGAACAGAGATCCTTTTGTTCGCAGGCCCACCCTCAATCCACTGAGCTACACCAGCCAGGGCCAACAAGTTACATTTTTAAAAAATTGGTATTTTTGTGCTGATAAAAATCACTGTGTAGTTTCTAGAAACTGTCCTAACCTTACTACACTGTTTCTTCCCCTATGTAGTAACTTACCAAGATTGTCTGTACCTTACAACAAACTGGTAAGAAATGGAAAATGTTAATTGTTCACATGTTTTGCTAATGAGTTTTTCCAAGTATAGCCAGATGTTTGTCAGTATGCATGATGAACACCTGACTGACTTTTTCTGTTTGATTCAGATAGCTGCCACAATTTTGACCCAGTTTAGTCCCCTTGATTCACAAAGCTGATTTCAGAAGTTTATTAACACTAGTAAACCAAAGACCCAAATTACTCAGAAAAGATCAAGGCCAAAAATAAGAAAGGTTAATGCCTAATATGAGTTGGCCATATTTGGTCTGAAAATGAGGGGAGGAAAATGATTAGGAAGAACATCATATATAGAAATAGCAAAAATAAATGTAAATAAATAAAATTTGGGCTTTATTGTTGATTTAAAAAAGAATAGCATGTGCTAAGGCAAATTATACATTCCAAAGCAATCAGACACAGTTCATTATATTTCCTGCTTTAGGTGTCATGCTTAAGGTAATTATTATCTGAGAATAAGAATAAAATCATCATTTTATAAAGTTGAGAGGGAGACATATTGACACTTTTAACTAAATAATGCAATCCAGCTTCTGTTCTTCTGCCAGTGGTTAATATTTATAAAACAATGCTCTATTATTCACTTCAGGTGACTGTTAATATCAGAAAAATATTTAAAAAGGATAATTGTACATGATAGGTATCACAGTAGACTACTATGAAGCATTCTGAAGGAATAAATGCAGTTATCTAGAGCCATAGTGTTAATTAACAACAACAATGAGACTCTTGACCCACTATCAGTAAGGCAAGAACTTTTGAGTTCTTCACCCATGCACATAGTTGTGCTTAGTGACCAATAAATTTATTTATTTTTAAAATATTGTATCTATTTTACTTTGAGACAGAGTGGGAGGAAGGGAGAAAGAGAGGGAGAAAAACATCAAGGTGTGGTTGCCTATTGTACAGCCCCTACTGGGGACCTGTCCCACAACCCAGGCATGTGCCTTAACTGAGAATCGAACCAGTGATCTTGTGACCAAGAAATTTATAGCTAGCTAGCTATTTGATATGTTGACTATGATGATACTACTTCCTCCACACAGGAGTTTAAATTTCCACTTGAACTTCACCAATACTGTGTGCTAAACAGCTATTAGTAGTTTTGAAAACAAAAGCCAGCCTGGACACCAAGATTGATATAACTATTCCCATAAATATAAGACAGCAAAACACATATTAGATGAACAAGGCCCCATCATAAACTAGATCCCATAACTGAGACAATCAAGGAAAAAATACATGCAATTGAGTATAAAAAGATCTTAAAACCAAAAAGTTTAAGAACTACTGTTCTAGGCACTTATTAATGGCACTTATTAATGTTATAAGCTAAAGTATCAAATTTGTATAGGCAATATTTTTACTTAAAAGAATAACTGACAAGACATACTATGATTATTCAACTTGGGTATGCAGAAGGCATTTTATTAAAAGTTAGTGAAATAAGCATGTCAATTCAAGAAAAAAACAACTGATGTTATTGTTAGCAATGGTAAAATTGAGCTCAGATAAAATTAAAAATTTAAACTTATATCTGTTCCTGTGCATTTGACAGCTTATTGATTCTCAATAATGTTCATTGAAATAAAGAACAAACTGACAGTACCCAGAGAAGAAGAGGGAGGGAGATAATGGGGAAAAATAAAGGAAGGACCATCAAGGAATATGTATAAAGGACACATGGACAAAGCCAAAGAGGGTAGGTTTGAGGATGGGAGGAGGAGATGGATGGGGTGGGGGATGTAGTGGGGTGAAAATGGAGACAACTGTACTTGAACAACAATAAAAAATGAAAAATACATTAAAAATAATGTTCATGATGAAATTAATTATAATATTAACAAATGCTGTTTTCTTGATGTTGTATAATGAAATGTAATGTATAAGCATCTGGAAAGAGCTTCCTAGAGAGCAAACCAATATTTCCAACTGACCAATGCAGACCAACAGCCGACCCTTGATACATTCAGGACAGATGAGCTATACAGGAGAGGCAACTGTGGCTGAATTCTTTGTATATCTCTTCTTGCATGTCTGTCTTTGCTATTAACAGGTAGTAGGATTTGTAGACACCTGTATTTCAGTCCCAATGATCTGAAGAATTCCAATGAGGTTATACAAAATTATTTCTTGGCCATAGAACAAAAGTCCCCCCTGATGAAGTAGCCCCTGAATGTCTAAAAGTTGATAGAATAAGAGCCCCTCCTATACCTTAGACAGGAATATATATTAGTAAAATTAAATAAGTAAAGAAGCAGAGGAAGCTGGTTAACTATTACAAACTAAGCACATAGAAACAATTACTAAGGGGTTAGTGTCCTAAAAACATGAAGAAAATTTCTAGACAAGAAGATAGATGGCTAAGTTAGCCAACCACAAAGGCCTTTTAATAAAGTTTCCATAACCACTGTCCAGTCTAGCGTATCCTTTTGATTTATGCTAAATTCTGAGAACTTTAGTAAACATCTATTCATCAATAGACATTTGAATCTCTGTACCATACAACTATTTCTAACTGTCTGATTTATAGCCCACCTGGTCAAAATATCCTTTGTTCAGCATAACTGAATCTACAGAACTTCCTGTACATTTCCAAGTTGTTTCTGTTCCCACTCTTTCTGCTTAAGTGATCATGCCATGCACCTGTTCCCTGGTTGTCATGTAACAATGTCTATAAAAATAAAGTTTAATCAAACTCCTTTGAGTTCAGCTAGACCCAAGAGGCTAGCTTTTCCTGGCATCCAATCAGGTGTCTGTCTCTTCATTCATCACCTCTGCCTTCCATCTTTCAGGGACCCTGAGAGCTGCCGAGGCTGGGCCCCGGCAGTCAATAAATTCCCCCTCAACACTGTATCTCCCAACATTGCCTACATATTCACCATTAGAGGAGTATTTATTTGAAATAGCAAACCTCCTTCAAAAATGCATCTCTTGCCATGGCTAGTATAGTTAAGTGGACTGAGTGCTGTCCTGTGAACCAAAGGGTCACCAGTTCAATCCCCAATTGTGGCTCATGCCTGGGTTGCAGCCCAGGTCCCCAGTGCACATTGATGTATCTCTCCCTGCCTTTCTCCTTCCCTTGCCCTCTCTCTAAGAGTAAACAAATAAAATCTTTTTAAAAGCTTTAATTAAAAAAATATATCCTTGATGGATTAGAAACATTAAACTTGGAATAATTTTAATTAAGTTAAATACTGTGGTTTATTCCTACAATATGTTGATATCTGAAGAACTCTTCTGAATACTGAAGAAATGGTTCTCCTGCTGGGACAGCAGTAAATTTTTGTCATGAGACACTAATGTAAAGGTTTATCAGTGTGTAAGGGAGGGATGTTGCAAGAAATAGAAAAAGGACTGTAAACAAACATGGCTGACAATATTAAAAATAATCTATACAACACCGGGGTAATGCTAAAATAAAGAAATGCATAGTTTAGATTAAGGCAAATTGGCTGAAGTAGATACTCGACAAGGAAGGAGAGTTGCAGTAAACTGTGGACCCTATCCATTTTTTAAAAGATGTGGTGAGGAACACTGAGCAACAATAGAAAAATATACTACTTGATGCAGTATATTTTAATGAATCTTAACAAAATACTTTCACCAGTACTCATATGAAGTACCATAAGAGATCTGTCTGGAAAAAGTGCAGCCATTGTTAATATAATGAGAATGGTTTGCATGGCATGATGTAGCCTGGCAGCCAAGGAGAGTAGACTGGGATACACATGTGTGAACGATGATGACTTCACTGTACTACTCAGTGGGGGGAATAGATGCCAATGAGTGAGTGTGTGTACTATGTGGCCATCACATTCAAAATAGCTAAGCAAGTAGAGCAACAAATCTGCACAAAATTTTGCATTAAGTCTCAACACTCCTACACAGAAACTATTCAGATGATTCAGAAGGCCACAGCTATGCACAACTGGTGATTGGCAGCTTCATCACAGCAACACATCTACCCATGCATCACGTTTTGTGCAGTTTTTTGGTAAAACATCAAATCATCCAGTTAACTCAGGCACCCTCCTACAGCCAAGATTTAGCACCTTGTGACTTCTGGCTTTTCCCAAAACTAAAATCACCTTTGAAAGGGAAGAACTCTCAGGCTATTGATGAGATTCAGGAGAACACAAAGGGGCAGCTGATGGAGACTGGGAGAACTATGAGAGGTCCTAATGTGCCTACTTTGAAGGGGAATGAAGTGTCATTTTTTGATGTACAATGTTTCTTGTACCTTTTATCATCTTCAATAAATAGAAAGATATCAGAGAGAGTGTGAGAGAGAGAGAGAGAGAGAGAGAGAGAGAGAGAGAGAGAGAGAGAACATGGGGATGTGGTGGAAGAGGAGGGAGGTTGGAAGAGGAGGATAAAGAGAGATCTACTGCTCAATCTTACATCATCTAGTCATGTTTCTTTCACAGAGAAATAAGCAATGATAAACAGTAATATGCATCTTCCCAGTATCATGTCAATTTTATATATGTAGCATATATAATTTTATCCATCATTCAGTTTTTAGTCACCTAACATAGATACTTTGTAGTTTTTTGGACACTAGAGGAAAGGCAGCAGCAACCTGATCTTTACATCTATCATAATTTTAATCCATGCCCCTACTATGATATTCTAAAGGACACTAGCAATTTTTCAAATTTATATTATCACTATTTCACCTCCTGGAACATGCTCACATTGACCTTGTAATGCAGTAATAGGATAGTCCAAGCTTATAAAGTTTGGCATGTGGACGTTGTGCAGAGGGAACATGCAGGCACATGAGAACATATAGAATCTGCCTGGAAAGGTGGAATTAAAGTAATCACGTCCCCCACTCCCATCCCAACACACATTCCAGTCATTTCTCTCTCGTCTCAACCAACAATACCAAGAATTTGTTTATCAGTTACATGTCTAGGTTTAGGTAATTAGATAAGCAAATATGCTCTGCTTATGGCCATACATTAGATGGTCGTCAATCATTCATACCCAAGTTCACATTCCATTTTTACTTTCCTGACAGAAAGCAGTGTTCTGAAACAGGATGCCAGTAGGTCATTTAAATGATGTGGAGGAGGAAATGGAGTTTTCTGAGCTATTAAGTTTACTGAGGTCCCTGAAAGGAGCAAGGAAGTCACCAAAGTTAAGCTAGACTGACCTCAAAGGGGAGAAAAAGCTTACTTGCCAATATTGTTGAGGATTGGCTCAATTTCAACCAACCACTGAAGAATTTTCTCAACTGTCATAGTCTTAAGTAATAACATTGTGTGACTATAAATGTTCTGGAACCTAAATATTCCATGACTCGATATTTATTGAAATGTCTTTAGATTCTGGTTGATCAGTACTGTCAGGAAAAAATATTATTGAGGCTAAATGAAAACAATACTCAAACCAGCCTAAAATATGATACATAAGAGGTAAAAGCAAATTTTCTGTTTATAGACATGTCTGGCCATTCTTACCAGAGTATTTGATAATCACTGAGAAGGCCACCATTTATAGTTTGGCTTATGCTGTGGCACCTATGTAGCCAGTGCAAGCTTACTGGTACAAGAGACAGATTTGTACATGTTTCTCTAACTTTTAACAAATATCAAATATTTTTACTCATGGGGAGCCCCTTCAGCCATTTCAATTGCAGTGATTCCCATGGACCACACATCACTCTGCAAAGGAAAAGATGACCCCAAAAATGTCACAAAATGAGTAACTTATAGTAGTTAGAATTTCAAAACAATCATTGACTGAGGGGGTGTGGTGTCAATGCTGGAGTCATTTTATGGGCTTTGTATAATGGAGCTTCATTATAGACTGATTTTATAGGAAGACATTATTTTTACTTGTGACCAGCTTCTACTGTTCTAGACAACAAGTTGGTATGGGGTGGGATTAAGTGTAAGGAGAATCATCTTGGATGTATTGCTATTATTGCCTTAACTGAAATCATAAAATGAATTTGCTGTAAAAAAAACTCCTATCACATAGATCTACTTACTAAATGTGCAGTCTTAGGTAACCAATTTAACTTTCTCTACCTCAATTTCACCTTGTGTAAAATAGAGATAATAATTATATCCATATGTTTAACTGTTTACATATATATTTCTATATTATATATTTATATATTATACATAATGTTAATACTTCAAGATGTTCATTGAATATGATAAAGTAAGAATAGAATTATTATAATTCTAGGAAATTATATTCAAGGAGGATCTAGAAAATTATCTTCACTACTATTAACCATGCTTTGTTTTTTTAGAATGTGGAAATAGCACAGTGCTAGAAGTATACTATCTGCTTGGATGACCCATAAACAAATTAACTGAATTCTTAGAACATCAGTTTACAAATTTATTAGTTGCAAAAAACTAAGAAGATGGTCTTAGTCCGATGATCTAAGATTAAGCTTTCTTTCAGTTGTATTGGGCTAAAAAATAAAAAAAAATAAGTGATTAATATTGTGAAAATCCTTAGAAGACTGCAAAAAGTTGTACAACTAAAAAGCATTATCTTTATAGTAACCCACATAAAGAACAGTATATTTTCATAGTCTTCATAGCTACTGATAGCAGTAGACTATATATTAAGCTTTTAATAGATCTGCTTGGAGATCGGGTGGAGGGTATTCAAGGGAACGGGAAAAGAAAAGAAACTTGATTTAACCAACTGCAACTATCCAGCCCTATGTTCCATACAGTGAAACCACAGTGAATTGTTTGGATGATGTATGTTGAGAGAGATGGGGTTTTTACAGTCTGTAGCAAATGGAGAGTTTTATTTCCACATCAGCTTTTTGAAATATGTACATAGATGAATATTGTCTAAATTACAGCTTCAGTGCAAATTTTAATAAAATACATGAATTATTACTTAATTTGTCTATTATACTGATTTTCTGTTTTTTGGAGATAAATCCTGCCAAGGATTTTCTCAATTACTCTGAGCAATCAAACTATTATTTTTTTTCTTTTGGAGATAAGTTACTGGTGGGGGGGTTAGTAATAGACTTTACATGATTTATTTTAAGTTTACAAAGCCCTCTGTCACTGAAAGTTAAATTTCCATATAAAGCCACATAATATGATATTTTACCAAGAAGTTTCAAGGAACATGAACTAGACATTATTCTACAAATATGTATAATTCCCAATGGTGTACTTTGTGTACATTCTTAGAATGTATTTTTCTGTATATAATCTAACCACATACAGGAATAGTGGCTACTACTTTCTATCAGAATTTAATGTGAGAGGAGGAGCTGCCTGCCTTTTATTATTTTATTTTATCATGTAAAACTAAACAATTAAAAGTCCTTTCCAAATTTTTATTCCCACTATCTGAATCCTCACACTTACTCTGTAATCACAGGAGCATCTTGGGTTCTCATCACAGTCAGTCACCTCAGGTGCCATCCACTATGGTGTGCCAATGAAACTATTCCTCCTCCCATTAGTTCTGCTTACCTGGGCACTCACTCCAAAATCCACTGCAAAATTCGGCATATGTCAAAATAATTAATCAGTAGCAAAAAGCTTAATTAGTTGTTGCTTTAACTTAGAAAGACAATACAAAAGCCACAATTGATAATAGATTTTTATTCCAGCCCAGCACAGTTTATTTACCATGAAGTCTACTCAAGAAATACTGGGATATAGGTTTTTTTTCTGCTATTTATGTTGGAAAGAGACTCATTAAAGCTACAGTAGGTTTGGCTGAATGTTTACCACGAATATTAAAAATAAAGTTTCATCAGTACACCATAAACCTTTGAAGTAATCATATATGTAGTGTTTGGCCCTACCTCCAAACTGGAGAAAGACCAGCATTATAAGCAACAGCTAAGAAACCTAAAACTTAGTAGTAGTTTATTAGGAAGTTTCACTCATGACATTAGAAATTTCTATCACACTGATAAAGAAAAATGAGTTTTCTGTTAGAATTTAATTTAAGTTCTTTTACAGGTCTTCTGAATCTCATGCAAGTATTTACTGTAGAACCCATATTTTAGCTTAGGCTATAAAACCTGTCTTCTATTAATCTGTGGTATATATTGTATGAAAATATTTAGTATAATATCCTGAGAAACAGGCAAAAATGGCTAAAGTAGACTGGGGGTAATTTAATCCAGAAAAAATAAGATATAGGTAAAAAATAAAGTATATTTTCTAATTTAGAATGGTTTCCAGGAGTCAGGAGGATGTAGAAAATATTGAGAAGTTTGAAGAATTTAGAAAAATAAAGGAAAAAAGTTGAAAGTTAAGCATTAAGACAGGATTTAAGGAAGGATTTAACAAGGACAGTAAAACGTCCATAATATGCATAATCAACTATTAGGTGTTGCACAATCTCTTTATCTGGACTATTTTTGGAGAATAGGTTGAAGTAGAGCTCAACATTCTAACTATACCTGAGGGCCAATTTTAAGGGCCAAAAGTATCTATGAAGACTGGAAGCTGATATATAGCATTCAAGGAAGAAAATGAAAGGAGAAAAGCCTAGAAGGGTGATCAATAAAAGTAAAGGGGGAAAAAAAAAGGAAAGCTGAAGTTAAAAGTAGAGATGAGACCTCAACAGTGGCATAATTTAACCTTTTATGTAATGATTTAGGGACCAGAATATGAGGATTATTATCAATAATAATTACAATGCAATCATTTTCCAGTCTGTTTCTTTTCTGTGACTCCATTTGATTGTCACTGAGTTTTCCACCTGGAATCTTCTTAGAAAATGATTTTTCAAAATATGCTGGAATCTGATACATCTAAAATCACATGTACAAAGGTTATGTGTAAAATAAATCTGAATAAATTATAATCCAATGCTAAAATTTCTCTCCCTCAGAGTAAAGTAAATGAGCTTTAGTGCATGGATTTTATGACAGGTTTTCTAGTGGTTTTTCACTTACTTAGAATCTTCTGTGTTGTAAATGATATGGTTGGCCAGGAACTTCATATAAATATATGCTAATTCTGAACATGTAAACATAGTATGTAGCCTTGTAGAGGACTACCTATCTTGCTCATTTGAATGTGAGACTTCAATTCCCCTCATGTATTTAACAGTGTCTTAAAATTGCATTTCCAACTTTATAGCTTTTAGACACATAAGACATAATATATTTTCTTGAAATTATTTTCACTTTTATCAAGAACAATTCACTGATGATTCTTCTACAAATATTCAGTGAAAGCATTCTCAGTAAATGAACAAAAATCTCCACTTGGTTGGATTTATTTAGCAAGAAAATCAGACTATCTTAAGACCACACTACAGACATGTCAGGCAAGAACTGCTATGATTAAAAAATAACAAAAGATTTTATACCAGTGATTTGTGTTCTATATCAATGAGGTGATCTGCCATTACAAAGTACTAACAGTATTCATGTAGTATTATTTAAAATCCAACCAGTAACATTTATTTTAAACTCTAGAGGATGTAATATAACATATCGTTCCCTATGTACCTGTGAGAAAATATGTGTTGCTATTTTCAAATATATCATGTGATTCGAAGC
The DNA here is from genome assembly GCA_004027735.1 of Carollia perspicillata. Taxonomy (NCBI): domain Eukaryota; kingdom Metazoa; phylum Chordata; class Mammalia; order Chiroptera; family Phyllostomidae; genus Carollia; species Carollia perspicillata. The sequence continues at coordinate 42,483 of PVKM010004429.1, forward strand.
CCTAGAAGAGAAAGGCAGGGACTTCTGGACTTTAGATTTCTAATTCTGATTTTGATGTGGATATTACCAGAGCAACATTTCTAATTGATATCAGTTCTTTAAATATTTGAGGAAACCTCCAAAAAATCAATTTGTACTTAAGTAGTTTAAAATTTCTTTGATATTCATAAATAAATCAACAAACAAGTGCTGGAGAGGCTGTGGAGAAAAGGGAACCCTAGTACTCTGTTGGTGGGAATGCAGACTGGTGCAGCCACTGGGGGAAAACGCTATGGAATTTCCACAGAAAAGTAAAAATGGAACTGCCTTTTGACCCAGCAATACCACAGCTGGGATTATACTCTAAGAGTCCTAAAACACCAATTCAAAGAACCCAGGCACTCCAATGTTCATAGCAGCACAATTTACAATATCCAAGTCCTGGAAGCAGTCTAAGTGCCCATCAGTACCCCCAAACTGTGGTACATTTACACAAAGGAATACTACACAGCAGAAAGAAAGAAGGAGCTCCTACCCTTTGTGACAGCATGGATGGAACTAGAGAACATTATGCTAAGGGAAATAAGCCAGGCAGTGAAAGACAAATACCATATGATCTCACCTATAAGTGGAACCTAATCAACAAAACAAACAAGCAAGCAAAATATAACCAGAAACATTCAAATATAGAACAAACTAACAGTAACCAAAGGGGAAGGAGGAGACAAATACTAGGGGAAGACAGGGAAGGTCCATCAAGAAAAATACATAAATGACACGTGGACAAATCCAAAGGGGTTAGGTTCCAGTGTAGGAGGAGGTGGGAATGGGTGGGACAGGGGCCATGGTGGAGTGAAAATGGAGACAACTGTATTTGAACAACAATATTTTTTTAATATTCTTTGGAAAGTATGGCTATGTGATGTGGAAGGAATGTATTTTTGTTTGATACCTGTCTATGGCACAGAAACTTACAAATGGTACATTATTCAGTTCTTGAAACAAATATAATAGCTAGGTTTAAAGAGGGAAAAGCACTGACAAAAACGTGAATCTCTGATTATAATTTAAAGTTTGTTTTATCTGTATGATTTCAGAGAAATAGTCAGGGGCACCTTTGTCTTAACCCACCTCCCTTGCCAAATAAATTTGCAAATTTTGACTGTTTTTGCAGGCTGGGAAGGCACAGAATAAACAAGTAAATGATATTGTTAGGAACATGATAGGGAACGAATTATCTTAAAATATTTTTCTCCATTAAGATATTTTAGGCTTCACTTAAAATATTGTAAGAATAAATGTACCTAGTTTTACTTTAGCATTATGAGTCCATAGTACATTATGACCTTTGATGTCCTCCTGGTGAATTACATGGTGTGCATGAAGGTGAGCTAAGCCCTGCATATAATGTATTTTTGTAAAAAAAAAAAACACATCAGTATATACATTTTCTCTTTTTCTGATACTTCTCTTAATGTTTTTGGAAAAGCCTATGGTAATAAAATGGTCCAAATTTCCATTTTTCAGACAAAATCCTTTCTTTAGGCTAGAATTACTATAACAGGCTCCCAGAAATGCTAACTTTGACTATAAGGAAAAGAAAATATATCAGGATACCCATGAAAGAAAGAAAACACCAAAAAGTAATATTTATTTATACATCAGACTATCTCTTTTCTACCCTCCATACTTCCATCTAACCATAAGATTGAAGACCTGGGCATCTTAAAATCATAACTCAGCTATTAGTTTGCTCTATTCCTCACCAAACCAATGTTTAGTCCAAAATATTTTCTAGTCACACTTGTAGTCTGGGAATTTAGAGTAGTGTAAAAAAATCACTTTAAAGAATTTGCTCCACCAAAACTAGTTACCTGGCTAATGTGTGACTTGGATCCAGTGAGATGTTTCCAAATACTAAGCAGGGATTCATAATAGAAGTAACAGTAGAAATACCTACTACTTATTGAGTTCTTTGCTTTTGCTAAGAACTGAGATAAGTGCTTTACATTCAATAAATCATTTAATCTTCACAGCAACCCTTGGAGGAAGGTGCTAATATCACCCTATATTATAGATGAGAAGGGTTAGATGAGAGATTTGAAGAAATTAAGTAATTGACTCAAGGACACGCTGCTAATACATAATGACCCAGAACTTAGATTCAGTCTAGAGTATGCATTCTTAACTATTTACACTATTGCCACAACTAGTGGGAGGAAAGGCATTTTAACTTAGTATCAGTGATACTGTTTATTTCTGTTAATATTTTCTCTTGAGTGTTCTTAAGTACTTAAGCCACAAGGAAAAATTTAATTTTGGTAGATCAATATTTTCACTGTCATCCAATTTGATGTTAAAAATACAGTTTTAAAAGTAAAGCATTGTTAAAAGAAGAAATCTGTCTGTAAAATGATTGCAGATGGTTTGGGGCCATTATATAAAATAGTGCCTTCTACCTCATGTTCATCTTAATCTCTAATGACAGTGCTACACTTTAAAAAAGTAACTCTAAAATTCTAATAACTTAATAAATACTCCAAATGGTATGACCAAGATCCAGTAAATCCAACAGTTTGAATTTCACAATGCCATTAAAAGTCATTATTTGATAGAATCTGGTTACAAATCTTGTGGTTTAGTTTAAAGTTTAAGGACGCCATCTGAAAATCTGTTTTCTCTAAAGATTTTTGGTATCTTGATCTAGAGGTTATGCTTAGAATTTTTAAACCATTCTATACAGTTATAAGGTACATTGTATATATTACTCCAATGTTTTTCAAGGCCAGAAGACAATGACTATATGAAGACTCACCTGAAATATTTCTCGGCAGACATAAGCAATCCAATCTTCTTTCAAACTCTGATTTCTGGTCATTCTCACTACATCAGTGACTGAGCCTGCTGTGCATAACTCCATCACCATCTGCAAGGAAGCTAGCAAAGTATAATGAATACAAAAATAATTCTCTGAAAATATCTGGAAGGTTTTAGTCCTTATGGCTGTTACTTATATGTAATGTTTTGAGATTAAGACACTGCAAAGACTGGCTCAATTGCATGGTGGAAGAGACAAAATCTAGTGGAATTAGAACTAATTGCAAAATATACCACACCTTTGTTTTATCCACTCTTCAACTGATGGGCAGTTGGGCTTCTTCTAAAACCTAGCTATTGTATATAACACCCTAATGAACATAGATGTGTATATATTCTTTCAAATTAGACTTTTGTGTTTTTTAACATATATTTCCAGATAAAGAATCATTGGGTAATAAGGCAGTGCCGTTTTTTAGTTTTTGAGGTAATTTCATAACGCTTTCCACAGTGGCTGTACCAATCTGCATTCCTACCAAAAATGTGCATGGTTCCTTTTTCCCCACATCTTCATCTTGTGTGTTGATTTATTGATGATAGCCATTCTGACAGATATGTGGTGATATCTCATTGTGGTTTTAATTTGTATTTCCCTGATAATTAGTGACATTGAGCAATTTTAATATGTCTATTGACCATCTGTATATCCTATTTGGAGAAGTGTCTATTCGGATCTTTTGCCGACTTTTATTTTCTTTTTTACTTTTCATAGCTGTTCCGATTATTTCTCCCTTTGGCCACTTTCATTCAGTCCACCCCCCACTTCCATAGTTAATCTCCAAGCCATTACCCATGCCCATGAGTCCTTCATAATACATTCCTTAACTAATCCCTTTGCCTTATTTCAAACAGCCTCTCCCTCATTCTCTACTTCTGCTGTCATTCTACTCCATGATTCTATGCCTTTGGTTGTACTTTGATCATTAGTTTACTTTGTTCATTAGATTCCTCTTATAAGTGAACTAATAATGTATTTGTCTTTCACCAACTGACATTTCACTTGGCATTGTAGTCTCCAGCTCCATCCATGCTGTCACAAAAGGTAAGAATTACATCTTTCTGGGGTTCAGAGAATTCCAGCCAAGATGGGGGTGTAGGTAGAAATGCTTCACTCCCTCACATAACCAAAATAAGGATGACAACCAATTTAAAAACAATGAACAAGCAGAACTGCCAGAATAACAAACTGCATAGGACTCTGAAAAACCAAGGAGTTAAAAAAAAAAGCTTTCATCCAGACTTGTAGGAAGGGCAGATATAGGCAACCAGGTGAGCGGAGAAGCCCCACAGCAAAGTGTTGGACTGCACAGGTGAGGAGGAGATGGCCAACCAGAAAACTAAAGACTCAAAATCTCTAGCTGCAAATACTGTGGGGGGTGTGAAGGCAGGAGAATCTTCCAGTCTCACAGGAAATTTCAATGGAAAATGGGAATAGAGCAGAGCCAGTAGCATTGTTCCCTCTCTGACTCCTCCCCTACAGACAGCTCCACAATGCAGCCAAGAAGGTGGCTCCACCCCCTTACAACTTGATAGGTGTGCCAAGATAAAGAAATGTGGCCCAAATGAAAGAACAGATCAAAACTCCAGAAAAAGAGCTAAACAACAATAAGAAGATATAGCCAACCTATCAGATGTAGAGTTCAAGTCACTGGTAATCAGGATGCTCATAGAAATGATTGAATACAGTGGCAAAATAAAGGAAGAAGTGGAGGCTATGCAAAGTGAAATGAAGAGAAATGTTCAGGGAACCAATAGTGAAGGGGAGGAAATCAGGACTCAAATCAATGATTTGGAACAAACAGAAAAAACGAGCATTCAAACAGAACAGAATGAAGAAACAAGAATTCAAAGAAATGAAGAGAGACTTAGGAATCTCTGGGACAACTTTAAGTGCCCCAACACCCAAATCATAGGGCTGCCAGAAGCAGGACAGGAAGAGCAAGAAATTGAAAACTTATTTGAAAAAATAATTAAGGAAAATCTCCCCAGTCTGGCAAAAGAAATAGACTTCAGGGAATCCAGGAAGCCCAGAGAGTCCCAGAGGAATTGGACCTAAGGATGAACACACCAAGGCACATCATAATTAAGTTACCCAAGATTAAAGGTAAGGAGAGAATCTTAAAAGCAGCAAGAGGAAAGGAGAGTTACCTACAAAGGAGTACCCATAAGACTGTCAGCTAATTTCTCAAAAGAAACCTTACAGGCAAGAAGGGGATGGAAAGAAATATTCAAAGTCAAAAAAGGCAAGGACCTACATTCAAGATTACTCTATTCAGCAAAGATATCATTTAGAATGGGAGGACAGATAAAGTTATTTGCAGATAAGGTGAAGTTAAAGGAGTTCATCATCACCAAGCCCTTACTATAGGAAATGTTAAAGGGACTTACCTAAGAAATTGAAGATCAAAAATTATAAACAATAAAATGACAACAAACTCATAACTATTAACAACTGAATCTAAAAAACAAGAACAAAAACTAAGCAAACAACTAGAACATGAACAGAATTACAGAAATGCAGATCACATGGAGGGTTATCAGTGGGAAAGGGGAGGGTGAGAATAGAGACAAAAAGGTACAGGGAATAAGAAACATAATTGGTAGGCATAAAATAGACAGGAGGAGGTTAAGAATAGCATAGGAAATAGAGAAGCCAAAGAACTTATATTGACAACCCCTGGGCATGAACTAAGGAGAGAAATGTTGGAGGGTGAGGGGAGCAGGGTGGAGGGGGAAAATGGGAGAAAAAAAGTGGGACAACTGTAATAGCATAATCAATAAAATATACTTTAAGAAAGTATTCTTTCTTTCTGCTGTGTAGTATTCCATGGTGCAAATGTACTAGTTTTTTAATGCACTCATCAACTGATGGGAACTTAGACCATTTCCAAACTTTGCCTATGGTAAGTAGCACGCTATGAACACAGTGATACACAAGTCCTTTTGAATTGATGTTTTGAAATTCTGAGGATATATTCACAACAGTGGAATTGCTAGGTGAAAAGGTAGTTCCACTTTTAATTTCTTGAGAAAATTCTTACTGTTTTCCCCAGTGGCTGAGTCAGTCTGCATTCCCACCAATAGTGCACTAGGGTTCCCTTTTCTCCACATCCTTGACAGCATTGGTTGCTTGTTGATTTGGTTATGATGGACATGCTCACCAGTGTGAAACAGTATCTCATTATGGTTTTAATTTGCATTTATCTGATGACCAGTGATATTGAGCATCTTTTCATATGTCTCTGGGCCATTGGTATGTCCTCCTTGGAGAATTGTGTATTCTGGTCCTTTGCCCATTTTTAAATTGGATTTTCTTCTTGATATTAAGTTTTTGAATTCTTTATATATTTTGAAGATTAAACCTTTGTCTGACGTGTCATTGGCAGGAATCTTCTCTCATACAGTCAATTCTCTTTTCATTTTGATGATGGTTTGTTTTTAAAAAATATTATTTTTTAGAGAGAGGGGAAGGAAGGGGGAGAGAGAGAGAAACATCGATGTGAGAAACAGATTGGTTGCTGCTCTCATGCTCCCAACCGAGGACCTGCCTACAACCCTGGCATGTGTCCTAGCTGGGAACCCAACCAGCAACCCTTTGGTCCCTTTGGTTCGGGAGCCAGCACTCAAGCTATTGAATCACTGCAGTCAGGGTGAATGATGGTTTCTTAGCCATGCAAATGTTTTTTTTTTTTTAATTTAATGTAGTTTCATATTTATTTTTTTCCTTTATATCCCTTGGCCCAGGAGGTATACTTGCAAAAATGTTACTATGTAAGATATCTGAAATCTTATTGCCTGTTTTCCAATAGGATTTTTATGGTATCACAAATTATATTTAAGTCTTTTATCCATTTTGAGTTTACTCTGGTGTATGGTGTAAGGCGGTGGTCTATTTTCATTTTTTTGCATGTCCAGTTCTCCTAACAACATTTATTGAAGAGACTATTTTTGCTCCATTTTATGCTCATGCTCCCTTCATCAAATATTAATTGACCATAGAGACATGGGTTTATTTCTGGGCTCTCTATTCTGTTCCATTGATCTAAGTGTCTATTCTTATGCCAGTATCAGACTGTGTTAATTACAATGGCTATACAATATAATTTAATGTCAGGTATTGTGAGCCCTCCACCTTTGTTCTTCCTTCCCAAGATATCTGAGGATATTCAGGGTCAATTTTGGTTCCATATAAATTTTTGTAGCATTGGTTCTAGATCTGTGAAATATGCCATTGGTCTTTTAATAGTGATTGCATCGAATCTATAGATTGGTTAGGAATTATGGACATTTTAATGATGTTAATTCTTCCAATCCATAAACATGGTATACACTTCTATTTGCTTCTATCTGTCTCAATTTATTTCTTCAGTGTTCTACAGTTTTTTGAATACAGGTCTTTTACCTCCTTGGTTAAATTTATACCTGAACAATTTATTTTTTCTGATGCTATGGCAAATGGGATTATTTTTTTAGTTTCTCTTTATGATAGCTCATTGTTGGTGGAAATAACTGTCATTGGTTTCTGAATATTGACTTTGTATCCCACTACTTCGCTGAATTCACTTACTAGATTGAGTAGTATTTGGTGTGGACTATAAGGATTTTTATGTGCACTATTATGTCATTTGCAAATAGTGACAGTTTTACTTCATCCTTTCCAATTTTGGTGCATTTTATTTCTTCTTGTTAAATTGCTCTGGGTAGGACTTCCAGTACTATGTTGAATAAATGGTGAAAGCACACACCCTTGTCTTGCTCCTGATCTTAAGGGAAACACTTCCAGTTTTTGCCCATTGAATATGATGTTGGGTGTGGGTTTTTCATTTATGGCCTTTATTATGTTGAGGTATGCTCCTTCTATCCTACTTTGCTCATTGTTTTTATCATAAATGAGTGCTGGAATTTATCAAATGTTTTTAGCATCTATTGAAATGATAGTATGATTTGTGGTTGTTATTTTGATTATGTGATGTATTATATTTATTGATTTGTGAATGAATATAGTACCATCCTTGCATACCAGGCACAAATTCCAATTGATCACAGTGTATGATATTTTTAATTATATTGCTGGATCTGGTTTGCCAATATTTTGTTAAAGATTTTAGTATCTATGTTGATTATAGATATTGGCCTGTAATTTCTTTTTTTGTTGTGTCTTTACCTGGTTTTGGAATTAGGATAATACTACCCCTATAAAAAGAGTTTGGGAGTCTGGTCTCTTTTTGAATTTTTTGGAATAGTTTAAGAATAATGGGAGTTAGTTCTCTGAATGTTTGGTAAAATTCTCCTGTGAATCTATCTGGTCCAGGGCTTTTGTATGTTGGGTGCATTTAAATTACTGCTTCAATTTCACTGTTTTTTATCATTATATTCAAGTTTCTGATCTTCCTAATTCAGTTTTGGAAGAATGTATGTTTTCAGAAATCCATCTATTCCATCTAGGCTGCCCAATTTCTTGGCATATAGTTTTTCATAGTAATTTCTAAAAATCTTTTGTTTATCTGTGGGATCAGTTGTTACTTCTCCTCATTCTTTTCTAATTTTATTTAGTTGGATCCTCTCTTTTTTTTCTTAATTAATCTGGTAATAGGTTTGTCGGTTTTGTTTTCCTTTTCAAAGAATCAGCTCCTGGGTACAATGATTTATGTATGTATGTATGTATTTAAGTCTCCATGTCATTAAACTCTGTTCTGGTATTGATTTCCCTCTTTCTACTCTCTCTGAACTTTGCTAGTTGTTTGTACTCTAGTTTTTGTAGATGTAGCTTAGGTTATTTATTTTAATTTTTCTACCTTTTTTAGGTAGGCCTGTATTTCTATGAACTTCCCTCTTACGACTGCCTTCTCTGTGCCCTGAAGATTTTGTTTTGTGTGTGTGTGTTCATTTTGATTTGTTTCTAGATACTTTTTATTTCTTCCTTGATGTTACTGTTGACTCATTCATTATTTAATTACATTTTATTGAGTCTCCATGTATTTGAATGTTTTTGAGTTTTTTCCTTTAGTTTGGTTTCTAGTTTTAAACGTTGTGATCTGAGAAGCTTGACATGATTTCAATTTTCTTGAATTTGTTAAGTTTTGTTTTGTCCCCACCATATTATCTGTCTTTGAAAATGATCAACTTGCATTTGAAAAGAATGTATATTTTGATTCTTGGGGTTAAATGTTCTGTAAATATCAATTTGGTACATTTGATCTAGAGTGTCATTTAATGCTACAGTATCCATGTTGATTTTTTATTGGGAAAGTCTATCCATTGTTGATAGTGGGGTGTTAAAATATCCTGCAATTATTGTATTGCTGTCAATCTCTTCCTTAAAGTCATCCAAGATCATATATATATATATATATATATATATATATATATATATATATATATAATTTTATTTATTTATTTTTTAGAGAGGGTAATGGAGGGAGAAAGATAAGGAGAGAAACATAAATGTATGGTTACCTATCGTATGACCCCTGCTGGGGACCTGGCCTGCAACCCAATCATGTGTTCTAGACTGGGAATCAAACTGGTGACCCTTTTATTTGCAGGCCAGCCCTCAACCACTGAGCCATGCTAGATGTGGCTTCTTTATATATTTCTGTTCTCCTATATTGGGTGCATATATGTTTACAAGACTTATATTCTCACGTTGGATTACTCCCTTAAGTATTATGTAGTGACTTTTGTCACTTGTTATGACCTTTGTTTTGAAGTCTATTTTGTCTGATACAAGAATTGCTACACCAGTTTTTTTTTTTTTGCATGTCTATTTGCATGGAATGTTTTTCTATCCTTTCACTTTTAACCTCTGTGAATCTTTTGTACTAAGTGGGGTCTCTT
>PVKM010004430.1:0-52342 GCA_004027735.1 Carollia perspicillata
TGGTTGCCAGGGCCAGATGTCTTTGGAGTTAGGTCTCACTAAATATTTTCTGTTGAGATTGACCCATAGTGGCTTTATAATGAGGACCAAAGTTACATAAAAGTTAAAAAGAGCAGGTGGGGGATATAGAGACAACTGTATTTGAACCACAATTAAAACGAAGGAAAAACAAAAAAGAAAGAAAAACATTATGCTTTATAGCTGCAAATTATTTCATTACCCTTACCATCCAAAAATAATAAAATGACAGTGATCACTAAGGAGAGAGAAATTCGAATGTGGTAAATTTGAATTAGAGTAAATATGTCCAAGTATCATTATTAAGTTATGCTAAACAAATGCTAATCAATGTGGAGAAATATCTTTAAAAAATTAAAGAGCAAAACATACAGCCAAATCACCCTACATGTACATACAGTCTTCAGTTTATGAAATAGTCTCCTTATTCTGTCCTGTAGCTGGTGTTTGGACCATAGATGGCTTCTTTGATATAGAGCTGGGGTTGGAATCTGATTCAGATGATTCTTAGCTCTGTGCTCTTTCTACATACACATTTTTTTTTGTATTTTGTTTATAACAAAATGGAATAAAACCACATGGCAAATGTAGGAAGTAAAAATAAATCAAGACCCATGCTTAATGTATGTGTCCCAGTGGAATGCTTGGATAGGCACCCGGCGTCCCTTTTAAACAGGCACTTGCCGTGGATGCACACTCAGGGACTGACAACTTAGAAGCCTGGGCCATCATGTTGAGTGAAAGTGGGGGCAGTAATTGGCATTAGGTTGTTGCCCAAGTTGTTTAATTAGCTTTCTTCAGAACTCCCTCGTTCAATTTGTTTTTGAAATAGTAACAGTTACAGCATTAAAACACATACTTCCAGAGCAGGATTTTGCATGCCCTTGCTTCACTGTTCCTTCTTATTATCAGGAACAAATCTACAAGTGCCTGACAGCAAAAAATTACCCACACATAGATTCCCTCCAGGGAAGGATTAAAGCCGGAAAGTCAATGAGCCAAAGAGACTTAGCATTCTTTGTAAGCATTATAGAATAGGTGACTATTGTTCTAAGGAACTGTACAGGTATTATTCTTTCACTATAATTCATGAGTTTTTCCATGGGAACTGTTAAGGAGTAACTGTGGTATAAACATGGTGAAATGAAAGAGGTTTCATAGATTAATGGAGAAAAGGTACCAGCTGTGTCTATGGAGGAAGAGTATCATGAGGAACTGAAGGGGGGTTACTATGTTTAGCTGGAAAGAACAACGCCTGTTTACCTCAATGGTCAGTTCTTTAAAATATGCTTAATTTTCATCTTACGTGCAGAAACTTTATGATCTATTTATGATGCAGATTTTTAAATTACCTTTAACAGTACATTTTACAAATATTGATTGGTTGTGTTTTCAGAAACTCATGACTGATTTAGAAGGGGAAATTTCGTCTTGTGTTTTGAATTGTATCTTCTGATATATTTTTATTTCTAGAAATGTGCAACCGTAAGATTTATGGCAATTTAAAATTAGCCCCTGGAAAACAAGACTATCCCTAGTGGCAATCTCTGACAATGATTCTGAGAATGTAAGCATTAGAAAAAGAGTAGTATCCTAGGTGCTATGAAGGTACACAAATACTTAGACACTGTTGAAATTACAATTTAAACTATCCAAAGTATATATAGAAAGGTGTTTATTACTCACTTGTTCAAACTATGGGGAAAAAAGGAGTCAGTTTTAGGCATCAGATGTAATTTGGGTAACTTGTTTTTCTCTAATTTCACCAAAATGTGATGCTCATAAGGGTACAAAGGGGGGAAATTTGGGAGAACTGTAATATCATAAGTGATAAAATATTTAAAAAAGAATAAATGTTAACTAGTAACTTATTTTTAAATATGTGTTAAAATATACTCATATGTTTTTAAAGGTATATATTTATTTTTAAATACATGTAGTCAATGTCCATTAGGTATCAGTTAAAAAGATATTCAGTGGTAGTATTCATGGGTAATTACCAATAAATATGCTGTAACATTTTATATAGTTATATATATAATAACTGAGATTTTATAAAAAATAAAATGAGATGTAGCACCAATAAATTATTTGATGTCTATCATTACATTATTTTCCTTCACTTATACAACATAATCTTGAAATATTAAAAACAGGAAATATGCAGCTTTTCAATTCACACTAAAATGCCCTCTCCCCCTACAGCACATACACGTGATCTTGGTGTGATTGATTTGATAAGCCCTGCAGAAGCACTTATCTGCACTGAGGGATCCCTAGGGGGAAATAAAGAGGATGCCTGGATTGCTTGAAGAGCTTTTCACAGTGGTTCTTTGCACTGGCAGAATGTGTATGGCTTCTGCCTTGGATATAATGAAGACTATGGAGACAGTAACCTGTGGGCCAGCCATGGGTTTGTTATACACTAGATGGAGAATTAGTGATTCTCCAGAAAGCGTCTTTTCTCAGCTTTGTTTCTCCTTAACCATTTTGGGATTGTGGACTCCTTTTGACTCTGCTGAGAACATAACACTCTTCCCAGGGAGATGTTTACATGCACGTGTGCACGATTTTGCTTGCCATACAGTTTGAGGAAGGCATCATGTCTCTGGAAGCCTGCTGATGGACCTGTCTGGTTCCATTATCTCTTACATTCTTGGCTGCTGGTCTTTGTGTTAACACTAACCACTTATTTTATCTCTGGCTAATCATGTAGCCTATCTGGCCTCTAGTGTTTTCATCTGAAACAGGGCAATTTGGTTCTGATGACCTCTAAAGCCTCTTCTGGCTCTAACATTCTTTGAACTGCAGGCAAAAGTTATAAAGTATCCATAGCCTAACCAAAAGTTATGGAGGTATCATGGTCTAACCCGATGGAAGCAGTGCATTCTGATCATGTCACAATTATAGAGCTCATCCTAGTTCATGTTTGCAATTGTTTTAACTCTTTGGCATTTAGAAATTGTGTTTAATCTGATTTAACAGATTTTTCTTGAGTACTGAAAAATTGCAAAGCTCTGTGTGTTGCTTACAAAGTTGATTCCCTATCCTTAAGGATTTTACAACATAAGTTAAGAAGAGAAAAATGAAGAGTAGGGATTAAAGGGAATTAACCCAGTATTGGGAACTTTGTCCATAAGGGTCATATAGTAAATATATGTTTATGTGGGCCACACAGTCTCTGTTATAACTACACAGCTCTGCCATGGTATCATGAAAGTGGCCAAAGACCATACCTAAATGGATGTATATGGTCATATTCCAATAAAACTTTATTTACAAAAGCAAGGAGCAGGTTAAGACTGTAGTTTGCCTAAGCCTGGAGTAAATGATTCTATTAATCGAGGAACACTGTAATAGAGGAGCTGTTATTTAGAATGTATTATGAGGTAATGGTAGGCTTCTTATCATTTAGATGGAGCAGAAGCAATCAGGTGCAAGAATTCCAGACTTGGGAGACAATATAATCAAATACTTTAAGTAAGAATGCTTCAGAAACTGTTACATCATTGATTCAGATGGAGAACCAGTATTTATTTATGTTTTTTCAATATTGGAGAGATTCCATGAGAAAGTTTATTTGTTATCATGAGTAAATATTATTATATTTATATGTAAATGTAAATATATACTATATATTTAATAATTATTAACCATAATAATACTTATTGAGTGCTTAAAGCAAATAATAATAAAAATATAATATCAAGAGAGTTATTTCTATATAATATAAATATAATTATATTTAATTATTATTATTATTTGCTTTAAATACTCAATTGTATTTTAAGTAGATATTTCAGTGATAGAATACCTTGCACTCATGCATCTTGGTATCCATTTTTATTCTTTCAGTTTCCTCCAACATCTATTCACAGTAGATTCTATCAGTACTGTTCTGCTGGTTCTCATTGCTATCTCCTTTTTTTGACACTGGTTGCCAGTTGAGAGTTGTCTGGACAACTAAATCCTGGTTTCCTCCTTTCTTTACCCTCCCTCAGTTGACCACTGCTGAAGAGTTCTTACTGTAGCATATAGAAGGCCATTTATTCCCCCTTTCCAAGGCCCCACAATTAAGGACTTTGAATTTGGCCAGATCACCTAATAACAAGCTTGATGTTCTTTCTGTAGCTCCACTGTTTAGATGTTTCACTTCTATTAGTCAAGAAGCTCTTTGAAGCTTGGAAATGTGATTAAACAACAAACAAAAAATAAGGGCCTTAGAAATTCAAAGAAAGAAATAATAAGCATACCTTCATGGGAAAAATTTAATTGATCAGTTTAAGCATTTAAGTAACAAGAAATAAATGAGAATGCCTGTAAATACTGGCTGTGTGATACTTTTTAATATCATGATCTGAGAAGACATCTATGAGAATGGATTATCCATTTGACTAAACCCCTTTCGAAGTCATTTTTGGAATTACATTTACCTATACTTTTTATTAATAGAAGAATGATTGTTGAAGTTAATGTTAAATTTTTAAATAGTATTTTGTTGGGCTGAGGCCAATATTTTGTTCTGGAGAAAGTGATGTCTACAATTTGGATGTAATTAATAGAAAACTATGATTTTATGAGCAGATCAGTGGTTCTGTATATTAGCATTCACTCAATGAATACTTCTTGAACATATCTACAGAGAACATAAATTAGTAGGTAAAGTTTTACCTGTCGGCTTGCTCTGATTGGCCACTACAGTGTTTGCAAAATATTTGAGTTGGTGGCTCCCATTTATAAATCAGGAGGCTTCATATATGACCCTGACTTGCTGGGGGTTTTGATAAAGAGAACCTAACCCCATGACTAACAACACTAGTCTACCTTCCCTCAATGCAACAGTTGGCTGGAGCAGCATAGCAGCTACTCACTTCAAGAGTAGACACTTCCTGGGTCACCTCATTTCCAACTCATTTAGGTTGTCTGGCTGGCCCTGGAGTCTGTGCTCCCTGATATCCTGTGTGTATGACACGTGTATGATGGATCCTTCCAATAGTCACAGTGGAGTTCAGTGTCGTGCAAGGAAGAAAATCATAAATGTATAAGAAAAGCTGAAATTTATATTCAATAACACTGTTTTAATGATCATGGAGTACTGAATTCCTAAATAGTTATTATAATCATCCTTTTCTTTTTCATATTAGTCTAAAAATTCATTAGCAGTTGCACGTAGCCTTACCTTTTGCCCAAACTATGTGCAAAATCCGAACCTGCCCACTAAAGAATGTTGGAGAGAGAACCGTATTAATGAGGAATGGGAAAACAAATGATACTGTGGAGATCTTTTTCTTTTCTATGAAATTATTTAAAATATTCTTTATAGTCTGATAGAACTAATATTTTCCTTTCCTCTTCCTCCTATAGAATAGTTAATTGACTATACAGTAGTATAACTTGTAGCACTTCTAAACTTGTGCATAGTATCATATTTCAAAAAATCACTGCAGAGCCGATAGCCATAAAGATTTCTTTGTATATTTTTTTCTAAGAGGTCTATAGTTTCAGCTCCTACATTTAGGCCTCTGATCCACTTTAATTTTTGTATGTTATGTAAAGTAAGGCTATCTACCTTCACTCTCTGCATGTGGATATCCCATTGTCCCAGCACCGTTTGTTGAAAGACTCTTCTTGATGAATTGTTTCAATACTTGTCAGAAAGCAGTTGACCACAATTTTGAGTTTAAAGGTGCAGAATTTAAGGTAAAAGTTGATGTGAAAACTTTCATTAATTCCGATGCTGTTTAGTCAGTAACCTGCATCGGGTGGAGAAATGGCTGGCCATCATCCAGGTGACAGACACACTGTGGCAGTGGACGCAGACTCTATCCATATCAACGTCAAAAAACAAAGATGATAATGAGTTAAGAGGGGGAAAGCTGAAATCTTACAGGTAGGCAATGATATGATGTGTTTACAAGCCCATTAATGACCGAAGTCAAATGGATAATTGCAGGGAGATTTTATGTGATCCATCCAGTTTAAAGATGTATGAGGAGTAGTCTCAAAGGGTGAGGTTGGGTTTTTATGGGTATGAATGACAGGAGCTAGCTAAACAGGATGTGAGAGCCTATTGCTTAGTAGGCTAGTTTAGTGTAGAGTTTGGATACAAAGGAAGATGTGAATCAAAAATAAAGGTGAACTGACAGTAACCACAGGGGAATTGGGAGGAGATAATGGGGTGAAAAGGGGGAAGGGTCTTCAGGAATAACTGTAAAGGACACATGTACAAAAACAAGATGAGGTGGGATCAGGGGAGGGAGGTGGGGTTAGCTGGGGTGGGAGGGTGGTGGGGAGGAAATGTAGACAACTGTATTTGAACAGCAATACAATTTTTAAAAAATGAAAGTAGGAAACAAGTCAAAATAAATATGACTGAAGTTTGGGGAATGCCATGAGATCGTAATGAAGTAGACTAACAGTGTAACCCAGATACCCTAGCTGTGAAATTGAGAACAGTCTCCATTCTTTGGTTAGGAAGGTGCTTTTTAAATATTGCACCCTTAGTAAGGATTAACTTGTAGAGTCAGATTGTCTCCGCAGATTTGTAGAGACTTAGGCAGCATCTCAGTGCCTGTAACAAGGAGTCATTTACTGATTTCTTGCTATCCCAGGCACTCTCTCAGTTGCTTTACATATATTATCTCACCTAATTCTCACGAGCACCATAAGAGGTTAATCCTATTACATTCATATTAAAGATGACAAAAATGAGATTTTAAAGGTTAAGTATCCTATCTAAGTCTCATAGTTATAAAACAGCATAATTTAAATTTAAAACCAGATCTAGCTGACTCCAAATTTTTGTTGTCTTTTGATTACAGTGATGACAGAAAGGAATGTATAAGGGGTATGTGGCTTGGGTGTTAAAAGTAGAGTTTATAAGATTTCTAATGTCGTTGGTTATTAGCATTGCCATCAAACTAATCCCTTACATTGGAGACTTCTGACTTCTCCTGATATACCCCTTATACCTGACATACATCTCCATTTCCATTCCACTCTCACAGATCTATTTCAGGTCATCATCACTCCTAAACTTAATCATTTTGTTAGCTAAACTGATAACTCTAAACACTGGCTCTTTATGTAAATACAGGTGATTCACGACTGCAAAAATAATCCCAAAATGCATTTTGATATGGCATGTCTACACTAAAAAATACAATAATCTCCCCTCATGTTCACCAAATCAAATACAGCTAATTTGTCTTCACATTTGAAGTTCCACAATGTTGCTATGACTTCCTATTCCAGTCTAGATATCTTCGCTGCCTACAGCCAAACTGTAGCATTACTATTGCTGAAAAATAAAAATACTGCATGCTCTCCAAATATAATGCATTTATTCATTCTTCCCACTGGGCATGGAATGCTCCCCGCACATGACTGCTCACAGAAATCCAATCCAGCTCTTTCAGAAGAACTGTCCCAATTTCTTCAACATAATGATTACTTCTTTTTTAAAACAAAAAAGATTTTGTTTATTTATTTTTTAGAGAGAAGTAAGGGAGGGAGAAAGAAAGGGAGAGAAACATCAGTGTGTGGTCGCCTCTCATGTGCCCCCTACTGGGGACCTGGCCCACAACCCAGGCTTGTGCCATGACTGGGAATTCAACTGGTGATCCTTTGGTTTACAGGCCTGCGCTCAATCCACTGAGCCACACCAGCCAGGGCTGATTACTTCTTTTAATTACAGTTTTTCTTGCATGGCTCGTGTGACTCAAAATTATTCTAACATTGTGGATTTACTTAATGTACCTTTCTAGACATCGAGTTCTGTGAAAGCAAAGCCTGTGTATTCTTCTTTGAATTCCATGAACACTTAGCAGATTCTCTGAGGTTATGGGCATTAAAAATAATCGTTGCATTAAATTATTAAAGTTAAAATAATCAAGTGATGTGTTAACCAGAACTATGTTGGTTGCAAATGACTTGTGCTTAGGTGAAAGGGAGAATTGTTTTTAGCTCATATGAACAAACTGGAAAAGGAGTCATAGGATGGCCTCTGAATGACACAGGCAATGACAGGACTTTGTACCATGCCACTGTGCTTCTCCTTTGAGTTGCCTGTGTTCCTACTTATTACAGGCTGACTTGTCTACCTGGCCAGAGGCATGGCCACTAGCAGCTTCCCAGTTTCCGTCCTCTAAGCTTCAGGAACAGGAAGAAAAGGAATCTTCTGCAACACTCCCTCCTGTCCCCTGTGTCTGTTGAAAAAAATATCAGAAAAAAAAATCCCTGTGACTAGCTCACCTTTGATCACTGAATTAATGACTGTGGCCAAGTTTGAGCTGAAGTAGGTGGCAGTGCCTGTTGAGGCCTCCTGGGTAAAGTGAGTTATTCAGATATGCATGGGTTTTGGAGTGCTGGCTTTCTCAGAGAATGGGGGAAGAAGTGTTACTAAGGAAAACATATTTTATGCCCACTGCCAGTAGCTAAAACTTTCAGTAATGTAAACTGATTTTGAAGAACTAAATCTAAATACTGAAATGACAAATAAGCCAATTAAATATGGGCAAAGAGTCTGAATAGAGATTTCTCTAAAGAAAACATATAAATGGGCAATACGCACATGAAAAGATACCTGACATTATTACATGTAAGGAAAACGCAAGTCAACATCCTAACAGCACATCACTTTACGCCCACTGGGGCGATGATAATTAACAAGTCAGATAATAGTGTGTGCTGGTATGGATGGAGGGAAACCGCAGCCCTCATGTTGGTGAAGGGAACATAAACTGGTGCTGCTATTTTGGAAAGGCAGTTTGTCAGTTCCTTAAATTGTTAAACACAGACTTTCTACGTGACTCAGAAATTCCACTACTAGCTACATATGCAAGAGCAATGAAACACATGTTTGCCCACACAAAGACTTGTACATAAATGTTCATAACAGCATTATTTAATGCAGCCTGAAAGTAGAAACAAACTAATCGTCCATCAACTGATGAATGGAACCATAAATGTGGTGCATCTATGCAACTGGATATTATTTGGCAACAAAAAAGAATGGAGTATGGATACATACTACTACATGGACTAACCTTGGAAACATTATGATAAATCAAGGAAGCCAGTCACAAAAGGTCAGACAGTCATGTATGACATAATGCCCTTTCAGTCAGTGATAGGCCACGTGGTGATATGGTCTCTTAAAATTATAATGGAGCTGAAAAATTTCTGTTGCTTAGTGACACAATGTTGTAAAATTCCTATTACCTAGTAACAGGACCCTCACCCACGTGTTTGTGCTGATGCTGTGGTAAACAAAATTACTATATTGCCAGTTGTATAGTGGTATACTATACCACTGTGGTGTACTAAGAATAGTGGTGTAATTATGTACATTATATAATACTTGATAAAAGCTTATAGAGTAAGTTTATAAAGAAAGAAAATATTTTTGCAGAGTTGAGCTGTACAATGTGTTTGTCTTCAGCTAAGTGTTACTACAAGCGTTGAAAGTTTAAAAACAATTAGCTTATAAAGTGAAAAGGTTAAAATGAAATAGTTATTGAAGAAAGAAAATTCTAGAATAAATATAGTGTAGCCTAAGTGTTTAGTGCTTATGAAACCTGCAGTGGTGCACAGTAATGTCCTGGGCTCTCCCTCTCTGCTCACTCACTGACTTACCCAGGGCAGTTTTCAGTCTTGCACGATCCATTTATGGCAAGTGCTATAGCCAGGTATAACATTGCTTACCTTTTAGACCCTATTCTTACTGTACTTTTTCTATGTTTAGATGTATTGAGACATACAAATGCATACCATTTGGCTACAGGTGCCTACAGCCCAGTACCAGTGTGTATAGGTTTGTAGCCTAGGAGCAATAAGCTATACCATGTATATGCACTTGTGAGTTATATCTGTGTTTGTTTAAGTTCACTCTATGACGTTCACACAATGAAAGAATTGCCAAATGATGCATTTCTCAGCATGCATTGCCATTGTTCAACAACACATGACTACAATCTGTGATTCCATTTATAGGAAGTGTCCCGAATTGGTAAATCTACGGAGACATGGAGTAGATTATTGGTTTCCTAGGGCTGGGAGAGGGGGGGCATGAAATAACTGCTAATGAGTATAGGCTTCTTTTTGAAAGGATACAAATGTTCTAAAATTAAATGTGATGATTATCGCACAACACTACGAACATAATAATTACCATTGAATAATATACTTCAAATGACTGGCTTGTATTGTATGTGAATTATATTTTAATGATGACCTTTTTAAAAAAAGGCAGGAACACCTGGTTGCAACTTTACAGAACAGGAGCAGCCTTTAATTTTCAAAATGTGTGGAGAGAGTAGGGGAAGGAAAGCTTAGCTAATGAACGGAATTAAACAGATAAAGGAGACTGTCAGCTCCTATCTCTCAGGTTAGAAGAGCCTTTCTATTCAGAGAACATGCCTTTCAGAGCTTTTGTTTGGGTATCTTATTGTGTGAAGTGCGATTTGGTGAGTTTTTATTTCATGATTAACAAAATAAGCTGGCCAGTTAATCTCTTTATACTTTAGATTTACACATAAAATATTTAGTTCTACCTCAAATCTTAATTAAAATTTGCAGTGCTGTTTTTAATATAGAAGAAAAAGGAGAAAGACACTTTAAAAGTATTTTATAGGTAGGCCCTGGCAGGGGAGATCATTTGGTTAGAGTGTGACCCCAATACGCCAAAACTGTGAGTTTGATCTCTGCTCAGAGGACGTACAATAATCAACCATATATGCATCAATAAGTGGAACAACGTATTGATGTCTCTCTCTCTCAAGTTAATTTTAAAAAGTTTTTATAGGTACATAAAGTATTTATATTTACCAGACCTATTGCCTGCCAGCAAGAATGAGTAAACCATTCTGTGGGAGCATTTAGCCATAAGAAGTGAATCAACCATGTAAGAACTTCGAGACACAGTATCTCCGAAGTAGTAACTTGCAGAATGGAGTATTGCTTAAATGGAGGAATTAATTTATCAATGTCAGTTTATTAGTATACTCTCAGAAAGTTCATTATAAATCTCAAATCACGATAACTTGCATAGTATTTATGGTGTTCATTCTTCAACTCTGTATCATTTTCACCATTATATCATTTACTGAATCTTATAACTGTAAGGCTATGATTTAATAGCCATCAGCCCCTGTTCGGTAGTACCTTTTGACTATAAAGAACAACAACAGCAATCCAAGCAAAATTTGTAAATATTAGAAAATTCGAGTAGTCAATACAAGTTGTTCATTAACATAGTTAAAATAAAAACCGAACACAAATTTTATACTCTTCTTAAAAGTTCGTATTGGTAATACTCTTTAAATAATTTATCATTATTATCAGTGTTCCATGTTGGATATTAAGACAATTGCTTTTCAATGTCAGCTAACTTGTTCTTCAATATCTATTATATGTTTAAATAAATTTATATCAGCTTAATATATAGCTTTTATCTTCAGGAATTAGTCTCAGTCTGTAGTTTGACATAGATGTGCCCTCTAAGGAATTTTTTGTATCCTAAGCTATCTTCTAAAATATTAGTTCATTTTTCCTCCTAGATTGATGTTGCTTGAATTGTCCTAACACATCCTATAGTCTCCTGTAATAATAATACTAGATTGTTTCTTAGAAGAAATATTAATATGAGTCATTCTCTTTCAACCCATTTTTCCCAAAACTTTTGATCATTGTTTTGTATCAAATTTATAAAAACATGTTTATAAAGATAAATTTATTCTTTTTCAAGTGCATCTTTATTCTTTCAGGTCAGTAAAGAGCATATCATGATTTTGATTCTGTTGTTACTTGGTGTGTTTAAAATATAGCTAAAGTATTGTGTTCCTTTTTTAAATTTACAAGTTTGGAGTACCTGGACACCATTTAGTAAGTACAATTAGATGCTTTGAATTTTCTCACGCAATGCAAGTGAATTATAATAAATTAACATATAATTTAAATCTTATAACCTATTGTGCGATAGGTTCTATTTTTCTAGGAATGATTTTTGAGAAAACGAAGATTGCTGAAATAGTCAGCCATGATGCATATCAGTTTGGAGTAGCATGAGGCACTGCCAGGAGGGTTACCCATCATAGGGATTTGTGTGTGTGTGCTGAAAGCACATGAACATCCATGTGCGTTTCCATTTCCAAAAACACTCTGTCTTAGAGAATCTATGAAATTTGTCTAAGTCCAGAAATTCATAGTCTTTACTAGCTGTGCAAACATTTCTAAGCTCAACTGAATTTATATTAATCTCTCCATTTAAATAAGTGTTTTTGTGTTATTTCTAGGTCACATTCAGCAGTGCCAGTTGCTTGGCAGAAAAAGAAAAGGTAGAATGAGTCTTTGGGCGTGTGGACTAATAGAAAGATTCAGTTCAACCATTGTCTTTTCCAGGTAGAGTGTTGAGGCACAGATAAAAGTCCTACGCCCAGGGCCAATTCAGCGGTTAATGGCCCAGCCAGGACTAATTGCAGTCCATTTGTTCTTCCTTCAGCTCTACTGATGATTTTGATGTAATAATTGGGTTTCAAAACCAGTTAGAGACCTCAGGGACTTTTTCATAATATAAGGTAATAGAAAATATTCTGAAACATCTGGCTCATTATTTAGAAACATGCTGAAAAGGCTAAAAAACATAACTGTAGCCAAACTTCTTTATATAAGTGAGCATAGGTGTTACAGGCTGAATTGCATCCCCCATAACATTCACGTTGAAGTCTTAACTCCTAGTGCCACAGGCATTGTTTGGAAAGTGGGTCTTTAGAATGTTGATTAGATTAAAATCATGTCAGTAGGGTGGACCCTAATCCAATATCACTGGTATCCTTTTCAAAAGAGGACATTGGGACAGAGAGATGAGCAGAGGGAAGACTGAGTGAAGAGAGAGAGCTATCAGTGAAGGGTACATTCTTCCACACCCCCCACCCCTAAGAAAGGGGCAGTCCTTCTATTTTCTTGATCTCACATTTCTAGCCTCTGAAACTGTGAGAAACCAATTCATGTTGTTTTTAAGCCACCCAGTCTGTGGGGTTTTTTGTTGTTGTTGGTTTTATTTTTGTTATGGCAGCCCTTGCAAACAATGAGTTTTATTTAATTGAATCTAGGGTAAGTAGTAACAAATACATGCTGCAAATCCTAGAATGAAAAAAAAAAAGGAAAATGATTTCATGTGATTGAACAAATTACATATACAACAGAAAAGTGATCCTAGTTCTCCCCTGTGTTTTATGCATTCATTCACTTAATTCCTTAGCAAACGCTTATATTTATGTGTTAGGTTCTAAGGGCAAAAGTACTTTTTGGTGTAGTCTATGCTCTTGAAGAAATTTTGTCAGAGATGAACACCTAAACAAATTATAAAATATTGTCTTAAAAGTACCATGATAGAAATATAGGCAAAGTCGATTTTTTGGATCGCAAACAATTAACTTCTTATGTGGCAGGCATGGAAGGTTTTTTACAGCCTTTCATTAATTTTGAAGGAAAGGTTCCTTCTAAGCAAGATTGAAAAAGAAGCAGAGTGTTTTATGGAGTGGGTGTAGTGTGTGCTAAAAGTCAAGTGAATAAAACAACAGAGTGTTGTGAGGGTCCTTGGCAAGATTTCTAGGCAGGAGTTTTAGAGAGCCGGTGGGAGATGTTATGGGTTGCTGGAGATGAGGATGGAAAGGACAAGTTTTGGTTACCCGACACCTTATAGTTTAAAGTAAAAACCTGAGTTTACTTGGATGCAGTGGGAAGACCCTGATGGGTTCAAAGCAAGAGTGAGAATTCAGATTTACTTTTTAGAAAACTCCTTCTCATTTATGTAAAGGAAAAATTAGAATGGGAGAAATTAAAGGTAGAACTGAGTTCCAGTTCAGGGTGATGAAGGCCTATAATGAGGTAATGAATGGGCCTGGAAAAAAAGGAACACATGATTTTTTTGGTGTTTATAAGATATACTATATATGATTGAATGTCAGTATTCAGTAGTAGATTTTAGGTGAGACGGAGGAAAATTTAGTGACCTTTTTGGTTTGGGGGACTATATAAATTATAATGCTGCTAATCACAATAGTTAATGTAGGAAAAGAAGAAGGTTTTGCAGGAGAAATACTTTATTTAGATTTGACAGGGAGAAGCTACTTTGTAGACACTGATTCAGTGGCAGTTCGCCCAAGTCAGCAATATATTGGACCCCAAAGACCATGGCTAAACCATTTGAAATTGAATTTAATGGTGTTATAATTTTGATGAGAGATGTTTAATTATTACCCAAAATATCTTATTGGAGAGATACTGTTTTTATAACAGCAACACTGAAGGTCTTGTTAATTTATTGAACATAAAAACATTTTTGCATGTACTTGTAAATTCAGAACCATTTTGGAAAAACTGAAAGACTGATCATAATATGTGGAGTTAAGGAAAGTTAGTTTTGTTTTTTTTTTTTTTTAAATAACACTAGTGCATTGACAAAGGAGGCCCTTCTTGAGCAAGAACTCTTCTTCCTTTGGGAATGGGCAGGGTGACCATTTGTTAGATGCTTTGTTCAATTCAGTTCAACAAACATTTGCTCTGCGGGAATGACGTACAATGCACTCTGGGTAATGACCTAGCCCTATCCTTGAACACTTACATTCTCGAAACCTTTTTATATTCCTCTAATTATTCCCTTGAGTGTTCTGGCAGACTACGTTTGGTTTCCCAGATGCCACTAGGGCACAAGTACTTGTGTCAATTGCAAGAGCTGCCAGAACATGTATGTCACACAGGCTAGGTTATATTAGGCACCTTGACAAGGAAGGGCAGTGTAAATGCACTCATGGAGAGCTTCTTGAGTGATTACACAGGGGATAGTGAATCTTTTAGAGAAGCAGGGATTAGGGATCCCAGCTGTCTGTCTTTTCTGCTTAAGCTAAGATTTTTAATATTTAATGGGAGACAACTTGGTTGGATAAGAAAAACAAATAGATGGGAATCATGAAATTCTCTCCCGTGTAGTAGCTGTGATCAGTGATTCAATTTCAGTGGAACTGTTTCTCCATAGTTAAATGAAACCATTGAACTGGATCAGCGGTTCTTATACCAGTATACGGAAAACTGTGCTTATAATTTCAAGAAGTTCGGAGAATCACTGAAGTGCAGCAACAACCAGTGTATTTGTGGACACTGAACTGTATGACCTCGTAGAGTCTTTCCAGCTCTAAAATTTTCTGATTGAATGATGTTTATGCTCTTGATCTCCAGTGATGCTTTCTTTTGGTTTGGCAGCTGTTGTAGGTGGGGCACCTCTGGCTCTTCTAAGTTGGCTAGTGAACAGTCAGCAGGACAGCTGCTTTGAATTGTTCCATGAGCTCGTTAGGCCCCCTCAGTATTTCCCAACTCAGTCTATGCACATACTATCCCAACCCTGAAATTTCCCCATTTGATGTACTATGAAAACATTGGAGGCTTCTCGAAGAGCTGAATATGCCAAAGAGAAAATGTAACTTCCATTAGCAATTTGGCTCTTTCTGTGTTGACATTAGGTGCTGACGATGTATTTGACTCATTTCTTGGCATGATTATAAACTGTAATCATTCATTTTCTGATTGCCTAGAATGTAAGACAGTGAATTCTCTCCTAGTGATGAAGGTATGTATTTGTTGATGCCACCTTATTTTATAGATATATTGTTAACACACATGTGCATGTACATACACATGCACGTTAGAATTGGGTAAAGCACAGGATTACTTGGCCATCTATATATTTATGCTGATATCTATTCAGTACTCAAAGTCAGAATTATTAATCCTTTTTAAGTACCTTATTACGTGGTACAGATGTAACACTCTATTTTTCAGTGAATAAATTATAGTCCCATTCCTGGCTGATAGCTTTTGATCATTTTGAACATTAGAGGACTGACTCAAATGTGACAGTACATTTAGGTCTAGCACTTTTTAGTCCTACAGTCTAGTGACACCAACTGAAAGATAAATTCAAGGAATAGTGTCTTCGGAATAAAACTAAATATTTTCAGTCTAAACATGTTAAATAATTCAAGTGAAAATCAGTGAATCCTAACATTTTAGAAGCCTCATTTTTTTCTATTTTTGATAGCTTTATTGAGGTTCAGTTGACATGTGATAAAGAACAGCTATTTAAGGTGTACAGTTTTTGAAGTTCTGACATATGTATGTATACGCAAACCCTTCGCCACAATATAGTGAATATATTCATCATCTCCAGAAGTTTCCTCATGCCTCTTTAATCCCGCCCTTCCACTCTGGCCCCTGTCCTCAAATCCCAGGAAATCACTGATCTGCATTCTGGCGTTTTATGTTCATTTCTTATTTTCTACTGTTTTATGTAAATGGAATCATATAGTGTATATTAACTATTTTTGCTTCTTTAAGCACAGTTTTGAGATTCTTCCATGCTAAAAGTGCAGTAATTCTTCTTTGGTTGTACAGCATTCAATTGCATGAATATGGTACAATTTGTTTATTCTTCTGTTGATAACCATTTCAGATTTTCTAGTTTTTAGTTCTCACAAATAAAGCTGCTATGAACATTCATATGTAAGACAGTCTATGGACCAATGCTTTCATTTCTCTTGAGGAAATATCTAGAAGTGGAGTGGCTGGATTGGATGGTAGGTATACATTTAACTTTTTAAGGAACCCCAGACTCATTTTCTACGTGCTTTTATCTTACATTCCAGTCAGCATCGTATGTGAGCTCCATGTCTTCAACATTCTTGTTAACATTCTCTGTGGTCAGACTTTTTAATTTTATGCATTTCAGTAGGGGTACAGTAGTATATATTTGTGGTTGAGTGTTCATTTCTCTAATGACTGATGATGTTGAACACCTTTTTAAATGTATGTTGCCATCCATGTATATTCTTTGATAAAGCGTTCACATCTTTTGCCAAATTTTTAAGTCGGCTTCTGTTGAGTATTGAGAGTTCTTTATACTATGGGACTTGAGGTTTTTTGTACACTTGAGATACAAGTTCTTTATCAGGTATGTGATTTGCAAACACATTTTCCTAGTCTGTGGCTTGTCTTTTCATTCTTAAATAGTGCCTTTTAAATATTACAAGTTTTCAATACTGATGAAATCCACTTTCTCACATTGTCCTTTTAAGGAATTATGCTTTTTCTGGTATCATAACTAAGAAGCTTTTGTCTAAAACTTTTGTCACAAAGGTTTTATTTTTTGTATTATTGTAAAAGTTTAATAGTTTTTAAGTTTTAATTTAGGTCTGTTCCATTATGAATAATTTTTATGTATAGATTAAGGCATGGATCAATTTTCTTTTGTTTGCATATTGATTTTTAATGGTTCCAGTATAATTTGTTGAGAACACTATCTTTTCTCCACTGAATTGCCTTTTTTCCTTTGTAAAATAAATCAATTGTTCATATGTGTGTGGGTCTCTTTTTAAGAGTCTCTATTTTATTCCATTGATCTATTTACCTATCTCTGAACTACCACTATACTTTTGTGATTATTAGCTATATAATGTCTTTGAACCAGGTAGAATTAGCCCCAAAGCTTTGTTCTTTGTTGTATTTTACTTTATTTATTTATATTGTTATTTTTATTTTTTTGTTTTTTTCAATTACAGTTGACATTTAATATTATTACATGTTAGTTCCAAGTATACAGCATAGTGGCCTAACAACTTTGTTCTTTTTTAAAGTTCTTTTGGCTATTTGAGGTCCTTTGCCTTTCTCCCTGAATTTTAGAATCAGCTTTTAAATTTCTGCAAAAATGCTGCTGTGATTTTGTTTGGGATATGTTGAATCTGTATATCAAATTGGGGAGAAATATGTTGACACTATTGCATCATCTGACCTATGAATAAGGTATGCCTCTCTATATACATGTATATGCTCTTTAATTTCTTTTAGCAATGTTTGTAGTTTTCACATCACAGATTTTTTATATCTTTTCTCAGATTTACTCCTAGATGTTTAATATTTTGTGTGATTTCAAGTGACATTTTTTCTTAATTTGAATGTCTGATGATTCTTTGTTAGTACATAGAATTATAATTTCTTATGCACTGTTTATTGATCTTGGGTCTACAAGATTGCTATTCTACAAGAGCATTCGTTTCTAATACCTTTTTTTTGTAAATTTCTTTGCCTTACCTGTGTAGATGATCATGTAAAATTATTTACAAAGACAGTTTTAGTTCTTTGTTCTCAATATGATTGTCTTTTATTACTTACTTCTCCCCCAGCCACTCCCAAAAACGTCCTCGTCCACACACAACTGCTCTGGCTAGAACCTCCAGAATAATTTTGTTTTTCCTGATCTTAGGAGGAAAACATCATTCTTTAATAAGTATAATGTTAAATTGAGGGTTTTGGTAAATGCCCTTTATTATTATGAAGAAGTTGCCTTTTATTCCTAGTGTGCTAAGAATGTTTATCATGGCTGCATAAGGGATTTTGTTAAGTGGTTTTTCTGTATCCATTGAAATGCTCATTATTTTTCTTTTTGAATCTGTTAAAATGGTGAATTATATTAATTGCTGTTTGAATGTTAAGCCAAACTTGAATTCTTGGGATAAACAGATAAATCTCATTTGATCACTATATGTTGTTAGATTTTATTGGTCAAATTTTTGTCTTGAGTTTTTGTATTATTTACATGAGGCATTTTGGCCTTAAATGTTCTTATTTTGCAGTATCATGATAGTGGGGTAATAATAGACTTGTAGACTGAGTGGGAAATATCCCCTCCTCCTTATTTTTCTGAAAGATTTTGTGCAGTGTTGAAATTATTTCTTCCTTAAGTACTTAAGAGAATTTTCCAGTGAAGTCATTTGAGTCTGGATTTTTATTTGTGGGAAGGGTTTTAGCTAAAAATTAGATTTCTCTAAAAGGTAGAGGTTATGACTGGCTAAGTCTTCTTGAATGAGCTTTGACAGTTTGCATCGTTGAAGGTATTTTTTTTTTCAGTTTCATCTGAATTGTAGAATTTCTTGGCATGAAGTTTTTCATGATATTCTTTTAATATCTTTGTAATTCATATAACATTGGGAGTGATGCCATTGCTCTGATTTCTGTGTCTTCCCTTTTTTCCCCCTTAATCAGTCTGGCTAGAAGTTTATCTTTTTTTCCTGATTATTTCAAAGAATATTTTTTTATTGAATTCTTTTATTGTTTTCTCTTTTACTGATTTCTTTTAACATCTTTATTCTTTTATTTAAAAAAATAATTTTAATTTTCTCTTTTTTTGTTTTTTAAAAAGTTATACTTTTGAATTACAGATTATTCACATTAGACATATTTCTTGATCATGTTGAGTTTAATTCATTTATTTTCATTTAGCTTTACATTTTGTAGGTTAAGAAGAATGAGATGTAAGTGAGGGTTTCCTGTTTCTGCCCTGGACTGGAACAGATGATTTAATGCATGCTTCAGAGCAATGTTTCTCTTTCTTTCCTTTTCCTATGTCAGGAAAGCAGCCATCTGTTAATTGAGGTTCACTGTCTGAACCTCATGTGCAAAGTGTACATGCTCATAATTTCAAGAGTGCTGTGCTTAGAGAGCATAGGCCTAAATGCTAATATTTGTGTTGTTATACGATATAATAATTATAATTGATATCAAATTTAAATCCTAAGATTCTTTTTTATTTTTAATGCACATTGCTTTCTGCTCTCCCAATTACCTGAAATACTTCTTGAAAAGCATCACATTCATTTAATAAATATATTGTAATAAGCTATTAAAACTCATACATGATTTATGATATAAAGTATTTATGGTCATTAAATTACTCCATTTTTCCATTTCACTATTTTGTTATTTTTAATATTTGTTATTGGCATGTACATATACTACATTTCACTATTTTGAATGGGGAAGATCGTTAATTGGGGAGAAATACTTCTTGAAAAGCATCACATTCATTTAATAAATATATTGTAATAAGCTATTAAAACTCATACGTGATTTATGATATAAAGTATTTATGGTCATTAAATTACTCCAAATTATTTTAACTATATTTTTCATTAGTCAATCATTTTCATGCCTAATATTTGTTATTGACGTGTACATATACTACATTTCACTATTTTGAATGGGGAAGATCGTTAATTGGGGTGAATAATTATTTAACATGTCTCAATGGTATGTTAAACTTTTCTAACTGTTACATTTCCGAGGCACATGTAAAAGACTTAATATAAAAAAATATTTTGGTAATTTTTTTGTGTTCATAAAACATTGACAGTACAAGAAGTGTGAAGTGGTCAGTTTAGAAGCCAGAGAAATGGGAAGAAGCTATTTGAGTGCTTAGTCCATCATATTGCAAAGCAGTGCACGTGTAGTATAGGCCTCCTACCCACATTCCCTGAAGTAGCTTACCATAGTACCATGACAGTACAGAAAATACCAGCCAGATTTCTGCATTCACATAGGAATTTGACAGATGCTACAAACAGTCCTTGATATCAATGTTTCTTAAGAAAACCTGACCATAGCTTAACTATTTATATTTTCCATTTTCTTATTTCAGTCAAAAAAAACCCCAGCAAAATGAAGTTACCAAAATTAACACTTATCTTAAAGGAAAGATACATAATACTTAATTTTGGAACTTGATTCAGTTTACTTCATTGATTAAAAAAAGTATAATTTTCTAAACTCTGTTTTTCCTAACAATATCTATGGTCTTTCAAAAATGTTTTTTGGAATGTTAATTTAACAACTTATCAGAGATTTGTGTTTATTTAAGTTAATACTGGAATGGCTGTTTAAAAATGAATACAATTTTATAGAAATGAAATTATTGGAGGTGGTAAACGTTTTATTAGATCATGCTGCAATACAAAAACAACAAAATTAATGTCCCTTAAAATTTAATGCTTTTATAGGAATAAAGAGATTTCCAAATTTTGAATCAGAATTTTTCTTATATTATTAGAATATAAAGAACCTCTCTTGAAATATATCTTCTAGTAAGATGTACAACATTTATGTTTTCTAGGAGTTAATGTTAAGATGATTCATTGTATACTATTTGGTCTTTCAATTTTAAACTTTTCTTTGGAAGAGTCGGATCAATAATTTTTAAACTATATAATGAACCTTGACATTATTTCTCAAAGAGCAAATTTTAATGGTAGATTTCTCTGTAGCTTCTTCCCCAAATGCTGCTGCCTTAAATGAACACCACACCTGGGCTAACTTTTCTTTTCTGTATTATTTGTTGTCTTTTATAGAAGAGAAAAACAAACTATTCTACCTTTTACTTTAAATGAGCTTTGCCTGGTAGAACAATAGTAGAGTTGATTCTAGTCTTTGGAGCATTGTGTTTGTTGTGCCATTAGAGTTTTAGAGAAATAAAGAAAGGAGCAATCCCCTCCTCTACTTCCATTTATGTATTTTTCACTCCAGTGGCTGATAGAAAAAAAAATAAATATCTTAGTATATCTGTGCTGACTTATAGTCTATTTGCTATTAATTAGTAGTTAAAATGGGAAAGCATTGTATTGTCACCCCAAAAAATTCAGTCAGAAACTATACCATTTAGTTTTTTAGCATTTTTTTGTTTTGCCTTTATTATTTATTGGATTGGACAAAAAGTGTGTTTAGTTTTTCTGTAAAATAAAAGACAAGTTTTTCATTTTCACCAATGACCTTATTGATTTGGATATTTTGAGTATGCCAGCGATCTCCCTCATGTTATAATGTTTTCAATTATTGTCTCAATTTGATCACTATCAACTTCAGCTGGTCTACCAGACCTTGGAGCATCACCCAGCGAGAAATCTCTAGCACGAAAGTTTGGAAGCCCCTTTTGACACATTCAGTCAGTCACAGCACCTTCTCTTCACACTGCACAACTCTTTTTTTTTTTTGCATTTCTATTGGGTTTTTACCTTTCTAGAAATAATAAAGCATAATATGCTGAAAATGATACATATTTTCTTCCATTTTCCATATTAAAATGGCTACACAAAATTTCGCCAATTTTGATAAGCCTTTTTTTTAAATGCATGCTGATATGACAGCTGTCACAATACAATCGAACAAAATTGTTTTGAATGAAGTTAAAGATAACTAAGTGCTGCTAGACCCTTTGTGAAGAAAAAAAACTAATGGGCTTTTGTTTTTGGCCAACCCAATATAGTAAGGTATTTTGTTAGTCCCAAATTTTGAAAAAAATGTTGGTATGCATGCAGTATGTGGTACAGATTAATAAAGAAGATGTGTATTTCATGATCTCCATTGTATAAACCATAAGCATCATTAGGGAAGAAGCCCCATGACCCTATGTGTCCCACAGTGCTTCACCAAGTTCCATGGCATATGTTCAGTAACTGTTTGGAAATGAATGAATGAATAAATAAATGGAAAGCAAAAAAAAAAGAAGATGTATATTTGATATTATCATTTTTGCCAATTTGTTGTTTTTAAAGTTTAGATTTACCCTATTTTCTTCAATGTAATACTTAATCTCATTCCTGTGTGTTATATTGGAACTTCAGTTAAAATAAAATGTCACTTTAAGCGTTGCTGCAAAAACACATGATCTGTTTGGTCAACTCTAAATGTACTGTAGTCACTCATAGGAAACTCTTAAAAATGCAGCTATTCCATCAATTTACATATTTTGCCAGTGGTTGGACAAAAAAAGATCAGTTAAAAGCCCCATATATATCAAAATTATATTATGATGTAATCATAATGTTCTATTGAGCAATAATGTATTACTTAGTTTTCTTTAGGGGAACAGAATAATTTTACAGTTCAACCCAAGACTCCATGAACTATACAATTTAATTTTCCTTTTAAGGAATACAAAGATGATATACTGGGGATGACACATTTAAAAAACCAAAGGAAGTTCTAGAACTTAATAGTTTTACTAGCAAGCAGTTGTTTCTAGTTTGAGCATTCAATTTGACATTACCTTAGTTGCAGCTGGATGCTAATGGTCAAATCACAATAAGTTAAGGCAATTAGTAACTCAAGTGGGCATTTCTTAGTTTTTTCACGTTAGAGCAGACTGGTCTTTCTTTAGGTCTCTAAACATTATCTTCTGCTCTAGGGGATTACTTCCAAACTCACACTTGTTCTCTGATTCACTGTACCTTCTGTTATAATATTCCTTATTCTAAAATGACTTTTCTTTCCTTTTTAACTTAAGGGAATGCCAATTTATACTTCTTTAGTACCTATCTAGTAATTTAGTACCTATTTAGTAATTTAGTGTCTGTTTAGTAATCAGCATACTGAACGCAGGTTCTGAAGGTGTGCGGATATAAATGGACATCACCAAATTACTAGCATTGGGGCTCCTCTTACGGAGGCAAAGAAGGAGAGAGGCTATACACAAAAAAGGTGCCATCTCTTTGAGATCATCTATTCATTCATTAATAGTAGTACAAGTTTGTTTCCCATTTGTATCACTGGACATCTTGAATGAAGAAGTGTTTTTGTCTCATAGACATTTTCTTTAATGCTAGCAAACCGTCACATCAAGACGTGAAGTTGTGAAAAGGAGAGCCAGCTCAAACCATCTCTACTAATGAGAATATTAAGTATATGAGTAGGTCCTAACGTCAACTTTGTATACAGAAGACAGCATTTAAAAAAATTAAATAATGGTTTAGGTCATTACTATTATTTTAACAGACTGACTATGTATCTTTGGCTGATAAGCTGTCCCAAATAGACATCCATTTAGTAGCCTAATATTATAGAGTTACAAAGGGAGAAATCCCTTTGTAAAAATTCTCTACCATGATCTCCATAATCTCTACTTCACTGAGTTTCATCCAAGTGCGAAAATGAAAAATTATAACCTGCCAAGCATCAGTGGCAGTGTAAAATGAAAAAATTGTGAGTTAATAACAGTGATGCTTCAAAAAAATTTTGTGGCCAATTTAACATTGCTTCATCCAAGGTCACTTCTCAGAGGTGATTATTTTTAGTAATTTGCAGATGAGATCTTCCTACCTTGGACATGGTCAGGGAAGATCAAGAAAATACCAGAGAAGGCTTAAGACTCAAAATTATTTATTTTACTCAAATGAGACAGAAGCCATAGTTCCACTTTATTTTCTTAAGACCTAGCAGAAAACAATTTTCAAAGAAATGGAACTTAAAGACTGGGTTCTCTTTTATTGGAGAATAAAACTGTTCGAATATAAATCACCAGGAGTAAGGGTAGCAGAAAGATGCTATTTATTCAATCCTTAAATAGCATTTCATGAGAGAAGTCTTCAAGATATTTTCCTAGATTTTCAGTCCAATGCTTAAAAATACAATCATTTTAGATTGTGTTTCATATAAACATTGATTATGAAGACTTAGCTATAGCTCATTTTTAAACATCTAGATAAATTTGAAATTTACTTTCTCTTGCCCAACTTGAAATTATATTTTAACTAATTCTTTAAAAAATGATCTTATTTTCCTTTTTTAAAAAGATTTCTTTTTTAAAAATAATTTATTTATGTATTTTTAGAGAGAGGAGAAAGGAGAGAGAAAGAGAAGGAGAGAAACATCAATGTATGGTTGCCACTTGCACGCCCCCACCCCCGCAACTGGGGACCTGGTCCACAACCCAGGCATGTGCCCAGACTGGAAATCTAACTGGCGACCCTCTGGTTCACAGGCCAGCACTCAGTCCACTGAGCTACACCAGCCAGAGCGTACTTTTCTTACATAATCCAGTTAATATAGACAGATATAAAAATGTTTCTTAATTTTACTGATCACAGACAAATTTTATTTATTTTTTTGGTGTCTATTTTCCACACCCATGTATATTTTTGGTATGTGTCTATGTACCTATGTGTAGACAGGAGAGACAGCTGATTAGGAAGATCGAGTTTTTTAAATGGGCTTACACTGAAGATCTATTCATATGGTATGTAGCAATTTGCCATGGACATCTTTCTATCTCAATAATTACTGGTTTACATCCTCACATGTAATGGCTTCAGACTGCATCTATAGCATCTGCTATCAATGAACATTTTAGAATGATTACAGTTTTTTACCATATATACAGTTCTGAAATAAATAAAACTTTCTGTAACTATCAGATTTAAAATAAAGTTTAAAAGTGAAAGTGATGGAAATTTATGCATTTGATACTTATACAAAATATGCTTTCCAGAGATGTAAGTAGATAGTTCTGCTACAGCCATGTTCTTATCACAAGGGTTTTCTTTTATTAAGTGGGTGAGCTTAGATATCTCAGCATTGTTTGACTTTGTTTCAGATGGTTAGTAGCCACTGCACTGTTTTTTGTAAATTTCTTGTTTGTGTCTTGCCCATTTTTTCCCATTAGTATTTGTCTCTTTTTCAATTGCTATTTAATAAATCTTTATTTTTAAGGATATTAATCTTTTGTCTCACCCATGTTTTAAATTTTGTTATTCTTTCCCACAAATTGATGTTGTCTTGGCCTCCTCAAACCACAGTCGCTATCTCCTCAACTCAGTGAGGCAGCCAAGGTCTATTTGGCCTCTTAATTCCAGGCTATCTCTTGGAAACTGTCTCCTAAGCACCGACGTGGGGCAATCATAGGGCTCACTTTTTGTTTGCCTTGCCCCAGAAGTCACAGTCCAGTGTTATCTGTTGACCATTGTAGGAAAAGAGTGTTTTTATATGTTTATTCTGGTTTTATTATCAAGGATGGAGTGTAAGTATGCTTTCTGTTGTCTACAGTTACTTTTGAATGAAGGTGTCCAGTGCCAAAACACAAGTTTGAATTTCACTGACACACTGATGTCCTGTCTACATCCATCTGTTTGTAGATTACTCATTTAGTTATGAATATCTGTCATTTTCTCTCTTTCTCATTAACACCATACCAATTTAATTATTCTACTCATTTTGAATGAATATATTTTGTAATCATGGTTAGTTTTAAAATTATATAATTGGCCCATTTAGAATTTTATGTAAATTTATAATATTATTCAGGGTGTGTGTGTTTGTGTATATATATATTTATACAAATAAATATTGGTTAGGTCACCTGGAGCACCAAATCATGTGCTGTGAAGCCCAAAAACCCTTGTGAGTGCAGGGTGGTGGTGGTGAATGACGTGTTTCATATTGTCAATGTTATTTTCTGTGAGATCTTGTTTTTGTTGAATAGAATCAGTTTAGAGATTCTCTTGTTATATTGTGCTTCCTAAGTTTATTCTCTACACCTTTGGCTCAGATATGACACTCAGCTTCATTTACAAAATCCACTCACAAAGGTCTGTGAGATTACATTTTATTAAATATCTGGGTTTGGACATTGTGATGAGTAATGCAAACCATTTCATATAGATTTCACATCTCTGTCTTTAAAAACTCTTTTGTTACCCCAATATTAGATTTTTATTTTACTAACTGTTTTAGTCACATGCCCTGTCTTTGGCTAATTCATTCTTGCCGATGTCCTTTTTCTCTAACTCTCTTCTACTCAAATCTCTTCTCTCTTCCCACCCACCTTTAAAATGTCCTTTTCTGGTGAAAAGTTTAGCTATCTCTTTGGTCATATTAGAACTTACTGTACTTGACCCAGTAAATCATCATTCATTTTTTCCTAAGTTTTTGTGTCTACTGTTCAAATAATGATGTTTTTACACCACTATATTTGTAAAATGATGCTCTAGATTTTCACATTTTATATTTCTATTTTAATTAAAAAATTTAACATGTGTATTTTACATCAGAAATCTGATGGCTGTGGTAACATTCCACATATTGCTGCCTTAATTGTAGTTTTGATCAATAGTAACAGAAAAATTATTATTAATGTAAGTTCATTAAAAATCATGTGAAGAACAATATAAAATATCTATAATACATAACTAATAGCAATATAAATTCTCCAACTTAAGATATCTATATTAAATGCATATATTCATTTATTCCCATTGATGTTATTGAAGATTGACTACATTTTTATTTGTTGAGTATAAATAAAATTGATAAATTACTAAATAGTTTTATATAACCTTGAAAATGAGCTGTATACATGGATAGGATGAATTACCTATATATCATAGGGGTTCCTTTTTCATGAAAGTAATGTTTGCTTTCATATTATTGCCTATTGTTTTTTCAAAATTTTATATATGTTCTATTTTTCCTTAATCATATGTCTGTTTTATTATTAACCACTGGAAAATGTAAATAAAGATAATTCAGATAATAATAGTACTGCTTTTTACCCAGTACTATTACTTTTTTATTGGGTTATGCTCTAAAAAGAATAGCTTACATGCCATCATTTATAAATTGAACTTGGCACCAAAAGCTTGTCAAAATAAATATTGATTTGGTATCTGCTTCCAAGGATGAGGTCATAGAATATGCACCTGTGAAATTGCTTATCAAGAATGTGTACAAGTGAGTTCAGATTTGAGACACTTAGTAAGTTTTAGAAATGAAACAAAAACTCTAAGGAAGCAATCAGAATGGAGCAGTATTAAACAGGAAGGCATCAAGAGTTGACTTTGGAGTAAGTGCTAACTGCAGGGAAAACAGTATTCAGAAAAAGCATATCAGATGGTGAAGGGTGTACTTTACTAAGGCAGAGAGGTTGGTTTGATCACAGTAAGTGTAATGGATGACCCTTTTCTGTTGGGCTTATGATTTTACAACCTGTGACTGTAAAAGATGTGGATTTGAGGTAAAAAAAAAATACAGAATCTGTCCAGAAAAGCCCAGCCATTGTTAATATAATGAGAATGGTTTGCATGACATCGATGCACTTGGCAGCCAAGAGGAGTGGACTGGAATGTGCATGTGTGGATGATGACAACTTCACTCTATTAGTCAGGGGGGGCAGTAGATGCCATTGAGTAAGCATGTGTACTGTGTGGCCGTGGCATTCAAAATGAATGAGTAGAGTAGCGAATGTGCATCAAATTTTGCATGAAGCTTGAACATTCCTGTGCAGAAACTATCCAGATGATTCAGAAGGCTTTTGGGGACAATGAAAGGAATGTGGCACAAATAAAAGTATGGCACAAATGCTTCAAATATGGTCAAGAAGCTCTGGAAAGTGATCCACATTCTAGAAGTCCTGCAAGAAGCAGAACACCTAAGAATGTTGAATGTGTATGGGCTGCAGTCTACAAAGATTGGCAAGTAAGTGTGGGAGAACTAGAAGTTTTTCCGGGGATTCCAAAAACTACTGTGCCTGAGATTTTGACACGGGATGTTGGCATGAAATAGGTCATAGCAAAGTTCATTCCATGGCATCTGCTACCAGAGCAGAAGTAACATAATGCTGTAGTTGCTAATGACTTGACTGAAGCCACTACCAATGAACCAGATTTCCTCCGGAAGGTCATAACTGGAGGTGAACCAAGCCCTGTTGTCCCAATGCAAATTGTCTGGCTCTCCATGCCTGAAGAAGGTGTGGCAATGTCACAGCAAGAACAAGACCATGGTCACTGTGCTTTTTGTTTGGGAAGGTGTTCTCCATCATGAGTATGTCTCTCCATGTCAAGTAGTTAATAAGGAGTACTACTTCAATGTTCTTCATTTGTTGAGAGATGCAATATGACCAGAACAGCCACAGATCTGGACATGTGATTGGCAGCTTCATCATGACAGTGTGCCTGCTTATGCATTGTGTCTCATGCAGAGATTTTTAGCAAAATATCAAATCACCCAGGTGACTCAGCCTGCCTATAACCCAGATTTGGCACCCTGTGACTTCTGGCTTTTTCCAGAACTAAAATCACCTTTGAAAGGGAAGAGATTTCAGGGAATGAGATTCAGTAAAATCCAATGAGGTAGCTGATGGTGATTCCAATACAGGATTTTGCAGAGTGTTATAATGGTGGAAGAGATTCTGGGAGAACTGGGTAAGGTCTCAGGGTGCCTACTTTGAAGGGGACTGAGGCATCATTGTCCTAGGTACAATGTTTCTTGTATCATGTATCTTCTTCAATAAATGACTCTATTTTTCATATCAAATGGCTGGATACTTTCTGAACAGTCCTCAGATTATGTTCCACCACATGTTGTCTGTGTGTCCTTGGACAAGCTTTATTTTTTCATCTTTAAAGATGCTGAGGGGTATCCTCTGAGCCTACAACTTCTCTGGTTGAGAGTCCAGGGGTGAGACCTAGCACCCCTTCCCCAGCATCGTGGTTTGCTTCACAAAAAGCCCCTACTCTGGTTTTACTCTTCAGGGACCACAGGGGTATCTGTGGGCCCAACTACTGGGATTCTGACTATGGCAGAGAAGAGAGGAAAGGTCTACAACAACCATCACTTGGATCTTGTCCTAGTTGCAGTGCCCAACTAGTAGTCCCAACCAGCAGCTTGCTCATCTGTGGACCTGTCGGTGGCAGTCTTACCAGGGAACTCAGTGGGGAACAAGTCTACCTAAACTGGATCCCCAAATGAGTTCTGCTGGCTCTGGAGCCTGGTCTGCTCACACCCAGTCAGAAGAGCCTAGTCATTAGCCCCGCCCTCTGCTGATCATGGCTTTCAGTCCCTCAGGAACAGAAAGAATTTTAGGATTTTTAGGAAAATTTAGGATTTTCTTGAAGTGGATTCTCCTACTTCTGCCCAGGCAGGGGCCTGAGTCAGCCACAAAAACTTAGTGGTGTGACCCCAGCATTGTCTGAAAAGAGAGCCTGGCAAGGGCATCTAGAAGTTACAAAACCTATGAACTCTTAAGCTGAGAGGCAGACAGGCAGAGCTGATAGCCTCAGAGCAAAGCCAGTGGTCCTGTTTGTGCAGGAAAGTTAGGGCACAGGTCAGCATTTTGGGGCTTGGAACTGCTTCTTCCACTGGGTCCAGGCAGGAAAATTACTTTGTAGTTCCATTTACTGCTGAGTATATCCTTCAGCTCCCTAATCAGAGAACTTACCAGAGCACACAGGAGGCTGTGTAGCCCATCCAACAGCCCTGCTTACACATGAACAGAGAGTACTGCTCATGGCTTTCCATGCCTGCTGACCACAATGGTGGCCTCATCTGACCAGGATATTGAATGCACACTCTTGCCTGATTCGTGTTCCTAAACACTGATTCATGAAGATCTTGGGTCTCATCATGCTGCTTCACTAGGCTAGGGAACTTAATTCATAGCCCTACCCACTGCTAAGTTTAGTACCCAGTCCTGACTATCTAGAAAGCCTGACAAGAGTATCCAAGGAATGATGAAATATATATCACAGCCTTACTTGGGCAGGGAATCAAGCCAGAAGTTCTATCCAGCTATAGTCAGTCAGTGGCACAACCCCACCACTACCCTCAGTGCTTGAACAGTTGCCTCACCCAAAAATAGACCTTAATAGCAGTCCCCACCTGGTCAAGGAGGTTAGTAGACACATCCAGAAACCAAACCGAGGTGACTGGTGAAAATTTTCTCTGCCAAAGTGAACCTGCACAGTCTAGAAAAACAGACGTTTAAGTGCACAGATATCAATAAAAAGAATCAGGGATAAAGAAAAATCAGATAACTGTGAAACCAACAAAGGAAACTAATAAAGATATAATAACTGATCCTAAAGAAAGGGAGATTAATTAACTGTCAGATAGAAAAATTAAAATAACCCACTTAAAGAAGTTTGTGAACTGTGACAATACAAAGACAACTAGACAAAACTAGAAAAACAATGCACAAACAAAAGAAAAGTGAAAGAATTGGAATTTTGACTAACAACCTTCCCCCCCCGGAAAACTTAGAACTGAAAGATATAATAACTAAACCAAAGAAGTTTATGTAGAAGAAAGAATCAGTGACATGGAAGACAGGGCATTTGAAATGATCCAGTTAGAGGAACAAAAAGAAGAAGTAATGAAAAAGAATAAAGCAAGCCCATGGTACATGGGACACAACAAAAAGGAATAATATGGGAATTCTAGACGGAGAATGGAAAGAGAAAGGGAAACAAAGCGTATTTGTATCTATAATGGCTAAACCTTGGGAGAGAAATAGACATCTGGATCCAAGGGCTCCAATAGGCAGATTCTGTATAGGGCTGCAGAGAGACATTGTAATTGTCAAAAGTCAAAGATAAAGGAATAATTTTAAAAGAAGCAGTAGAAAAGAGAGAAAGTTATATACAAGGGAACCCCCGTAAGACTATGGCAGATTTTCAATAGAAACTTCTCAGGCCAGAAGAGAATAGAATGACATATTCAAAATACTGAAAGGAAAATACTGACAACCAAGTACACTATAACTGATGAAGTTGTCTTAAGAAATGAAGGAGTGATAAAGGTTTTTCTGAAGAAATGAAAGCTAGAGGGATTCATCACTACTAGACCTGCCTTATAAGAAATGCAAAATGCTAAAGGGAGTTCTTTAGATGAAAATATAAAGATGGTAATTAACAACACAAAAAACTGAGAAGGCAGTGTAAAAATTCACCTATATTGTAAAAATTGGATTTTGTAATATGTCAGTGGTGGTGTGTTATTCACATAGAACTCTATTTAAAAGTTAATAAACAAATGTAGTAAAAATAACCATAACTATCATGATCAGTTATTAGTTACACAATATAAAATGTAAATGTTAACATCAGTGATCTAAATAGAGGGAGGAGAAGGAGAAATAAACAATAGTACATTAATAGTTGGGGGCTTTAACAGCCCACTCTCAACAATAGATAAATCATCCAGACAGATAATTAATATGGCAGTAGTGAATTTGAATAAGACTATAGATTAAATGGACCTAACATACCTATGCAGAACATTCTATCTGAGAACAGTAGAATATGCATTCTTCTCAAGTGCACGTGGAATTCCTAGGCGAGACCATACGTTAGGCCACAAAAGAAGTCTTAACAAGTTCAGAAATATTAAAGTCATACCAAATATCTTCCCTGACTTCAATGGTATGGAAGTAGAAATCAATAACAAGAAAAAAATTAGAAGATGTATAAATACATGGAAATTAAACAAAACTCTCCTGAACAAGCAATGGATCAAAGAAGTTAAAGGGAAAATTAAAAATAAATCGAGAAAATAATGGAAACATGAAGTCCCAAAATGTAGGTGAAGCTGCAAAAGCAATTCTAAGAGAAAAATTTATAGCAATAAATACCTATGTAATGAAGCAGAAATATCTCAAATAAACAACCTAACTCTGTGCCTTAAGGAACTAGGGAAAAGAACAAACTGAACCCAAAGTTAGCAGAAGGAAGAAAATAGTAAAAATTAGAGCAGCAGTAAATGAAATAGAAAAGAGGAAAGCAATAGAGAAGATTAACCAAACTATAGTTGGTTCTTTGAATGGAGGAACAAAATTGAACACTTTAGTTAGACTAACTAAGGAAAAAAGTAGGACCCACATCAACAAAATTATAAATAATTTAAAAAGACATTAAAATGATACCACAGAAATAAGAATCATAAAATGCTACTATAAACAAATATGCACCAACAAACTGGACAACCTAGGAGAGAAGGAAAATTCTTAGAAACATATACACTTCCAACACTGAATCAGGGAAAAATAGCAAGTCTGAATAGACCAATTTCTAGCAATGAGATTAATTAGTAATCAAAACTATCCCAATGAAAAAAATCTCATAACCAGATGATTTCTATCTGTTGAATTTTACTATCAAGAATTTACAATCTTTCTCAAACTTTTCAAAAACTTGTAGAGGAGCAAATACTCCCGAATTTATTTTACAAGGCCAGTATTGCTCATACCAAACACAGAAACAGGCAGAACAACTATTTATTATGAAAACAGAATGAATATTCTCAGTAAGCTAGCCAACTAAAGTTTGCTGCTTATTAAAAGGATCATTCATCATGATTAAGAGGAATTTAGACCAGGAGTGGAAGAATGGCACAACATATACAAGTAAATCAATGTGATGCATACAGCACATTAATGGAATGAAAGAAAAATATGATCATCTCAATGGTAAAAGATTAAAAGCTTTTCCTGAAGACCAGGGACAAGACTGACATTCCTTTTTTTTTTTTTTTTTACCACTCCTAATCAACATAGTACTGGAAGTCCTAGCCAGAGTAATCAGGTAAGAAAAAAATAGCATTTAAATTGTAAAGGAAGACAAAACAATAATTATTTTCATATAATGTGATATTATATAGTAAATCTAAGCACTTCGTCCAAAAGCTATTTGATCTAATCAGTGAATTCAGTGAAGTTGAGGGACACAAAGTTAACATACAAAATCAGTAGCACTTGTGGACAGTAACAACTTATCTGAAAAAGAAAGAAAATTATACCACTTACAATAGCATCAAAAGCAATAAATTACTTAGGAATAAAATTTACTAAGGTGAAACATCTTCACACTGCAAATGACACTGATGACATTTATGAAAGAAGTTGGGGCGGATATGCATAAATGTACAAATAAATCTTGTGTTTATAGATTGGAAGAATTAATATTGTTAAAGTGTTCATACTACCCACAACTATTTATAGATTCAATGCAAACCTTATCAAGATTTCAGTGGCATATAACACAAAAGTAAAAAAAAAAAAACACACACACACACAAAACAAAATTTATATGGAACTACAAATGACCCCAAAGAACTCCAGAGAAAGAAGAACAAAGTGAGAGGCATCACACTTCCTGATTTCAAGTGTATTATAAGCTATTATAATCAAAACAGTATATTGCTATTTGGCATAAAAACATACACATGGATCAATGGAACAGAATAGAGAGTTTATAAGCACCCCCAAGCCTGTATAGTCAACTAATATTTGTCAAGGGAGCCAAGAATATTCAATGAAGAAAAGATTTTTTCAATAAATTTTGTG
The DNA here is from genome assembly GCA_004027735.1 of Carollia perspicillata. Classification (NCBI taxonomy): domain Eukaryota; kingdom Metazoa; phylum Chordata; class Mammalia; order Chiroptera; family Phyllostomidae; genus Carollia; species Carollia perspicillata. Next base: position 33,779 of record PVKM010004430.1, read on the forward strand.
GAGAAAATTGGATAGTCATGTAAAAGAATGAAATTGGATTCTTACCTTACATCACTGACATAGTTAAATTAATTAAATACATAAATTCTGAAACCATGAAATTCATAGAAGAAAACGTATGAAAAAAAAATCTTGACGTGGGTCCTGGCAATGCATTTTGCATATGATACCCTAAGCATGAGCAACAAAATAAAAAATAAACAAAATGGTATGCATCAATGTAAAAATCTTCACAGCAAAAAACAACTAGCAAAGACAAAAGACAACCTACAGTATGAGAATAAATTATTAAAATTGTATATTTAGGAAGGGGCTAATATCCAAAATATATAAAGAGTTCATACAACTTAATAGCAACCTCCCCCCAACTATTCTCATTTAAAAATTGGTGGAGAACCTGAACAGACATTCTTTTCAAAGAAGGTATATAGACTTCCAGCCAAGATGGAGGCATAGGTGGGAATGCTGTGCCTCCTCGCACAACCAAAATTAGGGACAACAAAGAGTTAGAAACAAAAGCAAAACCAGAACAGACAGAAAATTGAACTGTATGGAAGTCTGACAACCATTCAACCAGACTGATAAGAGGAGCGGAGTCAGCGGCCGGTGGAGAAGGGTCAAGGCAGGAAAAGGTGGTGGCTACCAGATCCAGGAGCACAGGCGGTGCAGGGCTGCCTGTGGTCACACATTTGAGCACAGATAAGCTAGGCAAAAACAGGCAGCAAGACAGACCGCGCAACCCAGGGCCCCAGCACTGGGAAATAAAGCCTAAAAGCACCAATTGAAAAGGTGCTGGGAGACATTCCAAGCCTCACAGAAGAATTGGCTGGAGAGACCCACAGGGTCCTAGAATGTACACAAGCCCAACCCCCCAGGGAACCAGCATCAGAAGGGCCCAATTTGCTTGTGAGAAGTGGCAGAGGGGTCTGAAATCTGAGAGAGAGCAGAGCAAGTGTCATTGTTTCCTCTCTGACCCTGCCCCGACTTACACCATCACAAGCCAGCGACTGGGTTACCCCGCACTGGTGAACACCTAAGGCTCTGCCCGTCATATGTAACAGGAGCGACCAGACCAAAACATTATGGCTCAAACAGAAGAATAAATCAAAGACCCAGAGCCAGTATTTTTAAGTGACCAGGAGATAGCCAACCTGTCAAATGCACAGTTCAAAGCACTGGTGATCAGGAGGCTCACAGAACTGGTTGATTTTGTTTGCAAATTAGATGAAAAAATGAAGGCTACACTAAGGGAAATGAAGAAAAATGCACAGGGAACCACTAGTGATGGAAAGAAAACTGGGACTCAAAACAATGGAGTGGACCAGAAGGAAGAAAGAAACAACCAAACAGAAAAGAATGAAGAGAGAAGAATTCAGAAAAATGAGGAGAGGCTTAGGAACCTCCAGGACATCTTTAAACGTTCCAACATCCAAAATTATAGGAGTACCAGAAGGGTAAGAGGAAGAGCAACAAGTGGAAAACTTATTTGAACAAATAATGAAGGAGAACTCACCAAATCTGGCAAAGGAAATCGACTTCCAGGAAGTCCAGGAAGCTCAGAGAGTCCCAAAGAAGATTGATCCAAAGAGGAACACACCAAGACACATCATAGTTACATTAGCCAAGATTAAAATGAAGGAGAGAATTCTAGAAGCAGCAAGAGATAAGGGGAAAGTCACCTACAAAGGAGTTGCCATCAGACTGTCAGCTGATTTCTCAAAAGACACCTTACAGGCAAGAAGGGGCTGGAAAGAAGTATTCCAAGTCATGAAAGGCAAGGACCTACATCCAAGACTGCTCTATCCAGCAAAGCTTTCATTTAGAATGGAAGGGCAGATAAAGTGCTTCTCAGATAAGGTCAAGTTCAAGGAGTTCGTCATCACCAAGCCCTTATATGAAATGTTAAAGGGACTTATCTACGAAAAAGAAGATAAAAAAGATGAACAGTGAAAGGACAGCAAACTCAGAATTATTAACAACCACACCTAAAACAAAAGCAAACTAAGCAGACAGCTAAAACAGGAGCAGAGTCACAGAAATGGAGATCACGTGGAAGGTTAGCAACAGGAGAGTGGGAGGAGGAGATGGGGGGAGAAGGTACAGAGAATAAGTAGCATAGACGGTGGGGAGAAAATAAACAGGGAGAGGGCAAGAGTAGTGTGGGAAATGTAGAAGCTAAAGAACTTATGGCACATGGACATGAACTAAAGGGGGGGAATGTGGGCAGGAGGGGGTGTAGAGGGTGGAAGGGAATGAAGGGGGGAAATGGGACAACTGTAATGTCATAATCAATAAAATATATTATTAAAAATTAAAAAATAAGGTACACAAAGACCATCGGGTACATGAAAACATCCTCAACATCACTAGTCATTAGGGAAGATAAAACCACAATGAGATATCACCTCATACTCGTTAGAGTGGCTATTATTATAAAAAAGTCACGACACAGCAGGTGTTGGTGGGGATGAGGAGAGTTAAGGAGCCCTGTGCACATTGATGGGAATGTCAATGGGCTCAGCCATTCTGTGAAGCAGTGTGGACATATGGAGGATCCTCCAAATATTTAAAATTATATAGAACTATTATATGATCCAACAATTCTACTTCTAGAAATCTATCAAAAAATGAAACCTGAAAGGTATCAGCACCCCTAAGTTAATAGCAGTGTTATTTACAGTAGACAACAAATGGAGACAAGTCAAGTGTTCATCTCGTCTGTGGAGAAACTGGTAAATTTTGTTTTATATATACGAGGTGTGTCCATTAAGTATCCAGCCATGTGCTATGAAAAATAGTCATTTATTGAAGAAGATACAAAAATATTGTACATAGGAAAATGATGCCTCAGTCCCCTTCAAAGTAGGCACCTTAGGACCTCATATAGTTCTTCCAGTGTCTCTTCCACTGTTCAAAACATGCAAAATCCTTTGTTGGAATCACCATCAGATGTCTGCTCATAGTTTCCTGAATCTCACTGATGGTATGGAATGTCTTCTCTTTCAAAGATGATTTTATTTTTGAGAAAAGCCAGAAGTCATAGGGCACTAAAGTATGGGAATGAGTCACCTGGGTGATTTCATATTTTGCCAGAAATTTCTGCAGCAGAGGTGATGCATGAGTGGGCACATCGTCATCATGAAGCTGCCAATCACCAATTGCCCATAGCTGCAGTTATCACAATCTCAGACACCATAGGTTTTGAAATCCTCAGATCAGTTTCTTGTTCTCCCACAGTCAGTTGCCAGTCTTTGTTGACTGCAACCTGAATACAGTCAATATTCTAAGGTTTTCTGCTTGCTGTAGGCCTTCCAGAATGTGGATAACTTTAAAGAGATTCTTGACCATCTTTGAAATGTTTGTGCCACATTTTATTTGTGTGGCACTCATTACATCATCCCCAAAAGCCTTCGGAATCATCTGAATAGTGTCTGCATAGGAATGCTCAAGCTTAATGCAAAATTTTAGGCAGGTTTTTTGCTCTACTCGCTCAGGCATTTTGAATGCAATGGCCATCCAATACACATGCTCACTCAATAGCATCTACTACCTCTACTGACTATTACGGTGAAGTTGTCATTGTCTATGCATGCACATTCCAATCCACTCTCCTTGACTGTCAGGTTACATCAATGTCACAAACTGTTCTCTTACAACAATGATTGGACTTTTTCCAGACAGACCTGAATACACACACACACACACTGTGGAATAATCTATGGAATAATATTTGGCTATAAAAATTTAGGAATTCCTGCTATTTTTAGCAACATGGATGGACTTTGAGGGTATTATACTAAGGGAAATAATGTCAGACAGAGAAAAGAAATACTTTATGATCTCACTTATATGGGGAATCTAAAAAAGAGAAAACCACAGGAAACTTTATTCATAGAAAAAAATGAGGTTTGTGTTTACCAGAGGCAATGCTGGGATATCTGGAGTACAAACTTTCAGTTATATAATAAATAGGTACCAGGGATGTCATGTACAACATGATAATTATAGTTAGCACCATTATATGATATTTATAAAAGTTGATAAGAGTAAATCTTAAGAGTTTTCATCAGTAAAAAACAAATATTTTTTGCTTTGTCTTTTAGTGTGCTTATATGAGTTGCTAACCAAGGTTACTTCAGTAATCATTTCACAATGCAGGGTGGGACAAAAGTTGGCTTAAAATTTTGAGTATGTGAATTAGTTTATTCTTGTATTATTATTTATTAATTATTGCATTATTTTTCACATGAACAACTGTAAATCTAATTTTGCCCTACATTGTATGCAAGTATGTGAGTAAAACCTTTATGCTGTATACCTTAAATTTATTCCACAGTGTATGTCAATTATGTCTCAAAACAATTGGAAACTGAGGGCAAAGGAATAGAGTTTAGATTGAATAGAATTTTGTTTATTGACGGGATTATGATTGGGGAACATCACTGGCAGCGGTGGGTTAAGGTTGTCCGATACAGCTTTATAAATTGCCTAAAATGTTGCCTTAGAAAGAGGAGGGAACTCTTTTTTTTTAAGTTCTATATTATTCTTAGATAACAATAGACATTTGGTATGGGCAAAAGAGATTAGAAGAAAGATGTAGAGTAGAGGAAAGTAAAAGAAATAGCTTAAAATGTGTATATAGAGAAAAATGGCAGGTTGACCCAAGCACCATTTTTGATACCAGGATGCCTACAACATCAGCAAACAAAAATTCATCTGAGTGATTCATGTATTCTATAACTGTATCCCTTTGTTTTCTTTGAGCGGAGCTGCAAATGCCACATTCCAGGAGCAGGTACCTCAAACATGTTGACATGTTTCCTTTCCTACTTTGTTTCTTGTGTTTCCCCCCGATATATTATACTTTCCTTATTATTTCAAACCAGTTGTTCAACAAGTCCAGTTAATTCTGCCTCCTTGATAGCAGTCCTATCTGTTCAGTTTGACATCCGTCTCTACTAGTTAATGTCCGTCTCTGCATCGATTCCACCTTCTTCAGTTGAGTCCGCTATCATCTTCTACTGGATTAATGCTGCAGCTTTGTGACTGGTCTCTCTGCTTTTAACCCTTCAAAATCCATTCTTCATATTTGACACAGAAGAATAATAGAATGTCCTAACTATGAGTAAATCACAGCCTGCTTCATTCAGATCTTTCAAGAAATCTCCATTAACCTCAGAATAAAATGTAATTACCTTAACATGATCTGGAAGGCTCTTAATTAACAGGCCTTTGATTACATGTTTAACTTCATCTCTTGCTGTTTTTCTCCATATTCCATACTACAGCCAGACTAAATTTCTTCCTTATTTGTGTTTTCTCTTGTTTATGAGCCTTTATAAATGTCATCCTCCAGCCCACACCTCTTCCCTTAACCCATTCTGCAGCAAGATAATGTCTGAAGAAAAGGATAGATAAATTATTTGTTTTTTAAAAGTTCAGATCTAATTGCATTAAGCACATGGTTGTCCCTGTTGCCCTTTCTGAGACCAGAACCTGGTAAACGTTTTAAGGAAGCAGAGGTAGCAGCCCTCACCTTACAAGTGTCTGTATTCTGGACATTTTTTAAGAGGCAAAGGCTCAGTTATTTAAGTTTTCCAGCATAGGTAAAGCTCTGACATTATAAAGACATATTTTAATTTCTGTGAGTCAGCAAGGTATCTCTCTCCCTCTTTCTTTGTGCATCTCTCTCTGTTCCTGTCTCGTTTCTCTTACACACACACACACACACACACACACACACACACACACACCACCTACAAGACATCACATCAGACAAAAACAGTAACAAGAGCTTTATTAAAGATAATAATTATGGCACACAGTAACATGGAAGAGAGTGCTCAATATACAGATTTTACACTAAACATGGGGAAAACTTTTTTGAGGAAATGATTTTCTCATAGGTTTTTTGAAACAAATCATTCACAATCTTCAACATAAAGATCAAGGTTACTCCTCAGTAAAGTTGCTGAAAGGAGTGAGTGTATGAAAGACTTTTTTGGCTGGGGATGTATGCCTTTCCTGTCTTTCTTTCATTGCCCTTTTCTTCCTCTTCTGTTTTTAACATTCCTTTAAAAATGCTACGTACAATGGCATTCTGTATATCCCTCGGAGTACAGTGAGATCATTATGTGTCTGCTACTTTGTTTTGGGATTAATACAGTTGAATGGACTATTTTGGCAGTCAGATCACATTACCCTGAACTTTGAGACAACTACCTTTGTTAGGTGATAAGAACAATGCTTGACAAACTCATTTGTTTCATTAAAATGGTTCAATGATGGCAGTACCATTGAAGTCCATGTAGAGTATCCCATGAGAAAAACACATCATTAGTATGCATACACTTTTGTTATACTTGATAAATTCAAAATTTTATAGTCATAACTCACGTTCTGTCATTTCAGGGTGATTTTAGCTTAATTCACACCAAAAATAATCTCTATGAAATCTGACCAGGTATGGTGACCTAATGAAGCATTATGAAATCTCCCCAACAAATGTGTTTTCTTTAAGCTTTCCTATAAAAAATATATGTAGTAGGTTGGCTTAAGTTTTAATACTGACCTACAACAGGATGGCAACAATGGGGAGGTCCAAGAATAGCTGCTTATTACTTATGAGCTGGATGAATTTAAAACAGATGAAGAGAAGTTGTTTCTCATAGGATTTTGCCACCTACTGGAACTAACCCACCGGAGGCTTTATACTGCCTATTTATGTCTTTTCCTTATTTATGTCTTTGCTCCTATTATATTGCTAGATCATTGCCAAATTCTGCTTAAATATACCAACATAATTATGCCTTATTTTAGTCATCACAGCTATATGATTTTTAACATTATTTTTTTTTCCTTTTAATGTTAAGTTTGGAAGCAGAGTAAGTATAATGTTTATCTCTTTTTGTTGGATAATAATTGACATAACGTTACAGTAGTTTCATGCATACAATGTAATGATTCATTGTGTATCTGTGTTGCAAAATGATGACCACAATACATCCCATTAACATCCATCATCACATAGTCACAAAATTATTTTTTTTGTGATGAGAACTTTTAAGATCCACTTTCCTAGCTACTTTCAAATATGCAATACAGTGTTATTTATAATAGTCATTATGCTGTCCATTACATCCCTATGACTTAGTTACTAATAAATGAAACTTTGACCTATTTCACCCATTTAATGACTCCATCCTCCAGCAACCACCAATTTTTCTCCATATTTATGAGCTTGGTTTGTTTTGTTTTTAGATTCCACATATGGCTGAGAATATATGGCATTTACCTTTTTCTGTCTGACTTCTCTTATTCGGCATAATTCCCTTAGGTTTATCTGTGTTGCTGCAAATGGCAAGATCTTGTTCTTTTTATGGCTTATTAATATTCCATTGTATGTATGTTAGTGTATATATATATATATGACTTAATAGTTGTATACAAATAATATCTTCAGATGAAAGTGGAGAAATCAGTGAATCTTCTAGGGAGTTTGTCTTTGTGACTGAACGTAACTGTGTTTTAAATGTGTTTTCCAGCATGGATAGATAATCAGTGAATTTTGAGAAGCGCAAAGTTATATGGATAAGGCATTCAAATGATTGGGCACACTTTTAACTTTCTAGAAATCTGGCATCTTTTAACTTGTTAACATAACTACTCTTTGCCACTTATGTAATTAAAAATAAACATGTAAAACTCTGAATAATGATAGCAACTACCTTATGATGGTGTCCAGTATTTATCAGCCCCAAATGAGGCCATTTAATCCTCATAACGTTTCTAAAGAACAACCCTGAATGTTTTCCTTATTTCCTACAACAGGAGTCTGAGCTTCAGAATCAGTAATAAAAACCGACCACTTATAAATAGTGGATCTAGTATTTTAAAAGGCTGATCTGATTCCATAGCCTGAAATGAAAGTGCTTGCCATGTCTGTAAGAGGATTACTGATCTGTAGCATGTGTTGACTAAATAACTTTTGGATTCCCAGTTGTGAGCTTTCGGGAGTTTTCCTCTTTCTCTGTCTGCCAGTTTGGGCTTGTGCTTCTCCACCTTTAGCTCCAGCTCTAGTTTCATGATTTTCTTTGTTAGTGGTGTCTTTTTCCAAACAGAGTGTAGGACAATCTAGCTGTGCTAGCAGGCTAACATTCCTCTGCAAACACTGAATTGCAGTCTTGGCCTCATTAGTATTTAGAGCCTAAAACACCTGCTTTTAAATGCTAACTAACATTGTTGCTTACCAACCCTTAACTTGGGTTAGCAAGCAACTTGGACAAGCACCCCTCTGTGGCACAGTTTGCATCATTATATAATGAAAGTAATAGTAGTACCTGCATTGTATAGAACTGCTTTGAATATTAAATGATTTAATAAATGTATAGCACTGGACATATTACCTGGCATATAATAATTGATTAATATTTATTAGCTATTATTATTTGTGATAACATCATCACTTTTGTAACTTCTATAGGAAACATTATGAGAGAAGTCTTAGAAAGTTGAATTTTAAACAGCACTTGCATTTTGTAACAGTGGAACTTTTATTAGTGCTGTATCACTAAAATAATGGAGAGCCATATTACGATCACTAGCAACATTTTCAGAATTTTCAGTGTGTTGTGTTACATTACGTGATGGAGGGCGGAGTAAAAGGGGAACATTTTTATGATGCTTAAGGGGACTGTGGTAATTTTGTTCTGTTCTACTTTCTGATGCAGGGAAATATTTGACTTTCTAGGAAAGACATAGAATACTGAGGTACATCCAAGTGATAGAAAAAGGTCTTTTATTTTTATTTTTAAATTGTAGTAAAGCTTTTAATTGTCAAAATTCAGTATGTGGAGTATTTTTTTCAATGCTATCTCAATTGCCAAGGAAATTCAATGACAACAAACTAAGAAAGAGCTTTGTCTAATTGGCAGGTTTTAAAGACTCAGTCTCAATGGAGAGAGGAATTTGCATGGATAATATAAAACAATAACCAGTAAAAACATCTATTACATTTTCTTGAATTATATTCAAATATAAATGCCTCTAATGTCCTGGGGTTTCAGGTTGTATCTACACACATTCCACTTGGCCTCAGTCTATTTCTTGCTTTCTGTTTTATGTTGAAAATGAGATATGTTACTTCCCAAAATGATAAACCAGAGTGGGGATTGTCAAGTTATGTTTCCCAAAGCCACATCGGGCCCTCAGTCTATTTTCATAAACAAAGTTTTATTGGAACACACAACCACACTCATTTGTTTACATACTGTCTGGCTGCTTCACATTGTAACAGCAAAGCTTCGTAGTTGCAACAGAGACCATATGGACAGCAGAGCCACGGACATTTACTATCTGGACCTTTACAGAAAGAGGTTTGCCAGTCCTTAAGTAAACAGATCTAAATATACACATGAGAGCTTATTTCAACTTGATGCTTCATACATTTGTTACAGGAAAAATTACCTCTTCCCATAAGAGTTTACTATGGCTATTGATTAAAAAGGGCTATTTCATATACGTTAGTCTTTTTCTTTTCATTTAGACTATAAACTCCCATAGCATGAATTGCATTATAGGAATATCCCTTTAGAAAATATAAAATAATCCTGGCTGGAGTGCCAGCCTGTGAACCAAAGGGTTGCCGGTTGGATTCCCACCCAGGGCACATGCCTGGGTTGTGGACTAGGTCCCCAGTAGGGGGCGTACAGGAGACAACTGCACATTGATGTTTCTCTCTCTTTCTCTCTCCCTTGTCCTCCCTCCATAAATAAATAAATAAATGCTTTTTTTAAAAAGTAGAAAAAAGAAAATATAAAATATTGCAAAAAGAAAATAGGAAATGTGACTATTAAAATATAACGGGGCAACTGATTCATCTTTTATCTGATCACTTTATTTTGTGAACATATTAACCACTTTGTTAGAGCAGCTTATTGAGGTAACAAAAAGTACATTGACTTAATAGTTCATAAGACTTGAAACAAGACAAGGAATTATGGGTATTAAAAGCATTAAAATAAGAAGTTATGAACACCATCTAGTTAGTTCCCATAGGCATCACTAAAAATGACCCTATTTATTGATGCTTGAGTTTATTTTGACCTACATTTGTATACATGTGTTTCTCCTCAGAAAAATTTCCACCAATTTTATTAGTTTTTTTTTTTTCTGCTTTTGCTCATTTAGTTCTATCCTTGTTATTTATTTCCATAACTCTTTGCTTTTTCTTGGCTTCTCTAAGTTCTCTCTCAGTTTGGGGTCCAGAACTGAGACCCCTCAGATAGAGCACACAACAGTGCAGAAGCGACCGTGGGATCGCCTTCTCACCCGTGTAATATTGGGACAGGCATTGTGCATCATAATTACCACCAGCAAATACCATCCATGTAAAGGCCACCTCCCAAAAGTCTCCTTTGTCTTCTAAAAAATAAGTTTGAATGAACACTGGGAGCAGTGTTTACTGGGAGCAGAACCCAGTGAGAGTCAGTGCTCTGTAAGGACGGCAGGACTTCCTCTAGCTCATCTGCACATGGTATGTTTCCCCGCCCCGGGGAGAGGCTGCTGCTTGTGTAAAAATCAGAGATGAAAGAAGAAACCCCAAAGCAAGGTGATTTATTTGCTTTCTGCTAAACTTGATTTTGTTCTGTAACCTTTGAAACAGATTTTATGAGTGATACTATTAAAATGTATACTCTGGAGTGAATTGTTCATCATTGTTGCTCTGCTGGGCCTCAGGATTACCTGTCTGCATTGTAATGCAACTTTTCTTAATATTTACATTTGAAATATCAATGGATCTTAAGACATCTCACATATTTCCATGTATTGAATAGGGTTCACAAGAAGTAAGGGCTTCCATCCAGAATAAGAATATTAAATTTCTCTTTAAAATGCATAGAGCTTTTTAAACCAGTGTTTTTATACTTCCGAAATAAAATACGTGACCCTTATGGCTATGTTCTAATATTCCAAAAGGTAGCTGAAATCATTCAAGGATAGTTGTAGTATAAATAGAAACAGAATAAACAACTGGCACCTCATTTATAATATAGTTCAATGCACCAGCCATTTATTAAGCCATTACTTGGTTAAATCCCGGTTCAGACTGTGGGGAGTGCTGAGATGATGTCAGATGTCTATGTTTGAATGAAGAGGATTCAAGAAAGACAGGAGCACATTTCACTTTAGAGTATGCAGTTCCATTAGCATGACTTAGGCTTCTATCTTTCCAAGAATGGAAATGATACCAGAATTGGAACTTGGTGTTCCAGATGAATGCCGAGCATTTATTTTGTTGTTACAACAAATACATGCAATACATATTACTAACTCTGTAGGTCAGGGGTCCCCAATCCCGGGGCCATGGACTGGTACCAGTCCCTGGCCTGTTAAGAACCTGGCCCTGAGGGAAGCTCACCTGAGCTCCGCCTTCTGTGCACCCCCCACTCCCCCAGAGGAAAAAACAATCCCTGGTGCCAGAAAGGTTGGGGATCACTGCTGTAGATAAAGTAATGGGAAATTGGCCAATTTGTTGTTACTTTATTAAGGTCTGTAATCAGTTCATTTCTCTGTGATGTAGACTTTAAGCCCATAATGCTACAGTTGCATGTTCTTTTTATTTCCCTTGCACATATTTTTATTCAGTTACCAGTTCTACACAACACCAAGACTAATAGGTGATAGGGATGAGGCTAGGCCCTGCATTCAATTGCATTTTCCCTGAACATTACATTTGCATGTTCTTTTTTCAGAAGTGGATTTATGTTGCTTTTCAAGTGAATCCAGCACTTAGCATATGATCAAAAAACATCTGAATGAATAAAATAAAGTAATATTTAGATTGCTTAATTTGGAATTGCCCAAATCACAAAAGCTAGTGAAACTTTACGTTGCTGATAATTTTATTTTCCTTGGTACCTTGCAATATGAAAATTAAAGATTATCTTACATTTTATTTTTTGGTATTTCCATACAAATATTGAATTACTGGAGAGTGTTTCTTGAGTTGGCCATTCACACTTTACTGTTTTTAATAAACACAGTACTCTTAATGGAAAGTGGTAATTGGTCTATATGGCTGCCATTTATTTAGACACCTACTTTAGAATGTTTTCTTCTAATTGAAACGTAAGAGGAAAATAAGCCAGGCAATGGCTGTTATGGGCTGGCTTGTTTAGTTTTTCATAGAGATAACATAATTCAAATTCCTGAGTTATGGTATTGAACACGACGGGCCAGCTCCTTGGTGGGGGAAGTGTTAGGGTAGCCCACATGCAAAATCTCATTAACGCAACTGTCAGGGTTCCTCAATTTTGCCATCACCTCCCCTTTACTGTAAGAAGCAACTGCCATTTTGAGTGAGTGTACTGCCAAAGAGGCATTTACAAATAAATGAAAAATGTCACAATTGATTTCACTCTTTCCAGAATACAGTCTGTCAGCTTTGTCACCAAGTATCTTTTTTACTCTCTGTTTTAGATCTCCCAGCTGAACACTGGAAACAGCTTTTGATGGTTTAGGGACTCTTTCATTTGACCCCAGGTAAGCTGTTTATTGGCGACCGTTAATAAATATTTGTAAAACCACCCAGCCGTTTGAGAATATAAAAACCCTTTTCACACTTCTTTCTATAACTGGTGTTTTTGCCAGAAAGCATTCAGTGGTGGTATCGCCACTTATATTTGTAAGTGGTGGTATCATTCACTTACATTTTTGGACATTGGGGAAAATTATTTCATGCATTATAAAACATTGTAAAATTTTACAAGTTTATTTCACATTATTTTTCCCAGTACAATGGTTTGTTATTATCATGCTTAGTCTAATAATAAAACTAACAATAGTGTTACTCGTAAAGAAGATATTTGGTTTGCTTTTTCTCTATTTTGAAAGAACTCAATAAATGTCTAAATTTTTTATCACTTTTAAAAATTAATTTTTTCTTGAATGCATAAGTCTGTCATATAATTTATGTAAAAGATCATTGGTACACATTTGTTATTGACATCTTAAATCAGTCCACCAGCAGTACTACTATCATTCTGATATTATTGAGGTCTTACTCTGAGCCATTTACCACACTAAGCAATTATATGAATTAGCTTATATAAATGTATTATAGTAGTATTTGAAACCTAAGTAAACATAGACTTGAAGACAAGAAACTAATTAGAAATTGCTAGCAGTATTTTTATTATGTACATTAAATTAAAGGAAAGTAAATCTTTATATAATTATATTTTAAGAGATTTTAATCAATATAACTAGTTATAGATCATACTATCATTTGAGATTATTTAGGTCTCTACTTGAAAAATCGTGAAATGGACTACTTAGCAATATTCTGTTGCTCCTGGGAAATAGAAGTTGAAATAATTCACTTACTTATTCAACAAATATTTATTGAGCATCCATTAACCGCCAGCTATTTTACTTGGACATGATTGTGAAGAATATGTATCTGTTTCTCTTACCATATTGCTTGTCTTTAACTCCAAACTTTTACTAGACATTTATTCCTAAAATGTTAAAGTTCAAGTAACGTGAATTTCCAAGAAAACTTTTCAGAAACTTTTTTTGCTCAATACTTATTATGTCACATCCCACATTTCCTTTAGTTTTTTTTCATTTAATTTTAATTGGGAATAAAGTAAATAAAAATTATGAAGAGAATTTCATGAAGAATCCTGGTAGAAATTATTTTTGATGACTATATTGCTGAATGATCTTTTGTAAAAATTTTACATACTGATTTATTTTCCTCTAAATTACAACATTGGAATGTATGGCGACATAGTGTGATATGTGCTGAAGCAGAGATTCATGTCAGAAAGATGAAAAACAGTTAAATAAAATACAAGTTAATTGTCAAGGGAGTTGATGGATGTAAAAGTAGAATTTTTAATTAGTAAATTTAAAGCGGGTTAAACAATCAACCATTCATTGTATCTCGAGTATGTGGCACGTGCATGACAATGCGATGGATGATATGAAATGTTTTCAAAACATTCAAGAAGCATTAGTGGGCTGCATTTATGATTTTCACTATTATGGAAGGTAGAGGAGTTCAGTATGTTTTCTGTTACAAAACTACTTACAATGATAGGAAAACAGAATAGGCAGTGAAAAAATAATACAGAATTAGGGAATAGGAGCACGTGGATGTTGATGCTGTGTATGAGGCGAAGACAGCATTAGGGAGAGTTATTAGAAAGTGGTTAAGTCTGTGTGCTGTGGAGTTTTTGGAGCAGGCGTTTTAGACATTGGCTGGAGCTGTTCTATGATGGATGGAGAGAATTTGGGAAGATGCAAGAGACAGACGGACAACTTTCTATTTTTTTCCCTTGGGTGACCGAACAGCATGAACCATCCAGGGAGACTGGCAGTGTAAGAAGGAGAGGTTAGTGACTGTAACAGATTTGTCCAGAGAAGTTGCTGGATGTGAGGAGTAAATAGAGTTGGGGTCCTCAAAGCCAGGCAGAGTAGTTCAAACCGAGGCAATGGGCTGTTGTAAGTTCTTGAGCTGGGAGTGCCATTCTGAGGGCAGGACCTTCTGTGACATGACCTTGTGCTGGAATAGAGGCAGCAGGGCTGGCTGGGGGAGAGCTGTGGACACCCATCTATACACCAGAGGAGCAGGTTGCATTTGGGTAGCGATGGGGGAACGGATGAAGAAATACAATGTAAGCAGTTAAGCTATATTTTACTGATACTTATTTCTTATTTATGAACTTAGCACATTCTAGATACAGTAAATAACAATCAGGTTACATTATTTTGATTACCTCTTTTATATTTAATGAAAAACATCTTTCTAAGATGTTTTATAGTCTACCCTTTCCGTAGTTTCTCTCTTGCCTTTCCTTCATTCTTTCCTTCTCCCTCTTCCTCCTTTGTCCCCTTTTCTCTGTCCTTTCCTTTCCACTTTCCCATTTAAAAAAACAAAATTTTAGGGCAGTTTTTATTAAATTAATTTTAATAATTAATCATCATTTAAAATATGATCTGAAAATATTTTAACATCACATAGGCTTAAAATGAAAACATAGCAACTTTCTTCTGTAGCTCCCCAGTTCCGGTCCTGAGATAAGCATTTTCAACTGTTGTAATTTTTCTTCTCAAAGCTCTATGCTTTTATAGTTATTTCCTAATTTATAAATTACTGATATTATCATTGAATTCTTATTTTCTGTTGAAAATTTGTTTTTCTATGACCTTACACCCCGCCCAAATATCCTCCTTTCACTTTAGTTAAAAAGTTCTATCACAGTTCATAAAATTAATGGTTTTTACATATATAATAAGTAAGTGAATAAATATTGTTGACTTCTAAGGCACATCATGTAGTATGACTGTTTCTTTCCCATGTAGTTTAACATTTTTCCTGAAATTTCCACTTTCCTTTTTTGTCTGCTGAGTTTTCTTCATATCTGCTCCTATTTGTTTCCAAATGTTCTAAAATCTATCTATTAAATGGCAATCAATAACATTTTTAAATGATACTTTGTTAATGTTGTTGTTGTCAAAAGAGTGGCCTTTTATGCCTTTATTATTAAAGATAGAAGCCCAAGAAAACATCTTAGTCCTAACCTTAAGATATGAGGAAAACAGAAGAATCCAAAAGAAACCAGTAAAATGTTATTCTGAAAACCAACACAATAAACTCGTCTTGAGCTTGATGGGGAGAGAGAGAGAGACTGGGAAGAGGGAGGGGAGCGGATTCAGATTACAGTAGTCTATTAGCGATATGAAGCATGTTTTTTGTGTTGGACGCCCCTGTCGTGTCCCCTCCTCCTGCTGCACCCGTTTTAACTGCCTTCTCCAGACCTGGTTCAGCTGCCCTCCCGGAACCTTTGCTTGTTGTATTCGGACCCATGTCACCTGCATCTCGTTGTTGTCTCCGATGGCTTTCCAATCAAGGGTTCCTGGAAAAGTTTCCTGACTCCTTAAAAGCTTGAAACACTTTTATTCCACTCGCATGCTTGATTGGTAGTTTGGGTGAGCACAGGCTGCTTCCTCTTAGAATTTCGGGGCTTCTATTATCTTGTAGTGTTTGTGCTGAGTAGTCTGAGGCCGTTGTAACTTTGGTACTTCTCTTCCCAGGAAAATTTATGATGTCTTTGTTGAAAATGCATGTGGCTTTCAAACTGGTCTGACAGATATGTAATGCTCTTGTTATTATAAGTGTTATTGTTATATTATTATTGTGATTTCCTTCCTATTTTCTCTTTATTTCTGCAACTCCTGTTAAAAATCTTGGCTATCCTGGATTAATTTTCTGATTTTTTTCACTTCTTTTGTTTCCCCTCTTACTTTTCATTTCTTTTGTTTCTGGTAATTTCCTTGATTTTAGCTTTTATTATCATTTCCTAATTTTTAGAAACTTTTATTTCTATGATTGTTCTCATTTTATAGTATCCTGTTCTTGATTTATGGTATACTGTATTAACTATATTTTGATGTCTTTCTCATTTTGCAGCCTTTTCCCTCTTGGGTCCCCTTGTTTCATTTGTTTTATGCTCTGTGTGTGTGTGTGTGTGTGTGTGTGTGTGTGTGTGTGTTGGAGGCATTCCTCACATATAGTAGTTCTTTTTTAAAAAAATAATTCTTAAATGCTCATTTTAACAGTGAAACAATAAAAGCTGATAATGATATACTTATGTGGGATTTGTTTTCTGGTAAACTACACTACAGAATGGTAATGAGAAAGCCTTTGCATTTTCAGCACCTGATCAGACATACATATATATAAAAGTTTTACAAGAGCCCAGAAATGTACATATTTCTCTCATTTTATTGCTGAAGAAATAGATTCAAATTGAGGTTAAGTAATTTTTTCAAGGTTACACATCATATTAGGTACAATATTCTATTTTTCCTTAGCTCTATATTATTCAAAATCTTCCATTCTTTCTAAGATCTTATTTAATTTACTTTTTCCCTTTTGGAGGTACACTTCTGAGTCAAGTTGCATTATGGTAAAACTTGGTGGAAATAATCATAGCTCTTTAAACTGCAGATTAAAGGTAACTTAATGTAATTGTAAATACATTTGAAATGCTATCTTAAGACTCAGTTTATAGCTTTTAAATTAAATGTTGGAAGAGTAAATTTTTTAAAAATAATTAAAAAGGCTTCACCAATTTCTACTTTGCTGAGTCACCACATTCTTGC
The DNA here is from genome assembly GCA_004027735.1 of Carollia perspicillata. Taxonomy (NCBI): domain Eukaryota; kingdom Metazoa; phylum Chordata; class Mammalia; order Chiroptera; family Phyllostomidae; genus Carollia; species Carollia perspicillata. The sequence continues at coordinate 50,954 of PVKM010004430.1, forward strand.
ATAAAACTGTAAGTGGAAAAGGAAGCATCTTCATAAAATCTGGAATCAAATATAAGTGTGAACACCACCTTTTCAGAGGGCAATTTGGTAAATCTACATCAACTGTGTTTAGAAGTTGATACTTATGACCTGGACATTTACTTTTATAGATGACTTCAAAATTGTGATAATTTACTTGTAGTTTTATTTACACCTGTGAATAAAACTACAGGTCTAAATAAAACTGCAAGTAAATCATCAACATTATGGTGTTCAGTATTACATATGCAAATACAAAATTAGAAACAACCTAAAGTCCTAAAATGGGAAGGCCTTTAAATAAGTTATGGGGAAGCTATATAATGAAGTATGACGTAGCTCTTAAACATGATGTCTTTAAAGGATACTTAGAAATAAAATGTATTCCTTAAAATACCATAAGGAATGTCTTCTGTGTTAAGTGAAACAGCAGCATGCTAAAGTGCGCTCACAGTGCAGTGCAAAGAAGGCTAAGATTCGTGTACGTGTGCATAGAAATAAGACTTGAAGAAAACGTAGCAAATTGAAAATCATATTTGGTTTCTAAATTTTTCAATTAGAGAAAATGTAGATATTCTCATTGATGCAATTCTATAATTTTCAGATTTCCCAAAATAACTGTACATTGCTTTAATAATGAGGAAATTCTTTAAAAGCACTTAAAAAGGAAAACAGACTCTCTCCACTGTTGTTGAGAGTCAGTGAAGCTAAAGGTTCTTTGTTTTATTTATTTTTGTTTTAATTGTTGTTCATGTACAGTTTTCTGTCTTTTACTCCCATCCCAGTCCATCCCCCCAGCCCTCCCACTCTCCTCCTGTTTCCACATCCCCCTTGTTTTTGTCCATGTGTCCTTTATGCTTGTTCCTGCAAACACTTCCCCTTTTCCCCTGAAATTCCCTCCCCTCCCCGCTGTGGTCACTGTCAGCCTGTTCTGTATTTCAGTGTCTTTGGTTATATTTTGCTTGTTTGATTGTTTTGTTGATTAGGTTCCTGTTAAAGGTGAGATCATATGGTATTTGTCTTTCACCACCTGGCTTATTTTGCTTAGCACAATGCTTTCTGTTACATCCACCCACCGCGAGAACAAATGTCGGAGACTTTCAGGGTTTCAAAGATGTTACTTTATTGGCCAAAGTTTTACCTGCGCAGGGGCGAACTCTCCGAACGTGTCTGGAGACACAGTGCTCCTTAGAGCTGCAAATGAGAGTCGCGCCCCCACCGCTCACAGCTAGGGTTTTTATGAAAAAGCAAGCAAGCTCATTACAGAAGCAGATGTGGCAGTTAGCTATTGGCAGCTGGGCTGCATGTCCAGCGCGTGGACAATCCTGTGGTTGGCTAGACTGCCCCTGCTATGCCTGTGCTTTCTTTAGC